>JAKUCM010001245.1:0-22591 GCA_023374145.1 Lepidium sativum | reverse complement strand
GAGAGAGAGAGAGTCAACGATCTCCAAGGTTAGTGCTGATCAAAGTGTGTAGGTCTCATAAAACAGATTTTAAACATACTTGGATAAGAAGAGATAAGCACATAAATTGCATACTTATCATAGTCGACATCTGTTTAGCTAGATTTCAGTTTATTTTTCGAATTTTAAACTGGATTATTTGGATAACTCAAAATTTCAGAAACTTTTTTAACGATAAGATGAAATCTTGGCATATTCGAATGAATCTCCTACAATATAGGCAACATTTGAAACTTAAATAGAGATAAGACTTAGCTTAGAAGTCGGTCTCTTTGTGTATTTAAGGAGGATTTGGGAGCTTACAGTTTCCACGTTTCAGTCTCAAAGCTTAAATTGTAGTATAGAGATCACATTTGGGTTAGTAGAAGAGTTCATAATGTCTAATGTTAGTCCTAGTAAGAAGGTGATGGTAGCAAGTTCACAATCACGCCTACTGAAAATTAGGATTCCAAAAATAGACAATTCGGCTTTATTAGCTAGAAGTTCGAAAGGCATGTTGGGTAGGTGTCTTAATCCAATGGTACAGAACGTGGATACCTTCCTTTTTAGGATGCCACAGTTTTAAAATTTAGTGGGTAAAGTACATGGTCTTAATCTAGGTAATGGCCGATTTCAGTTTGAGTTTCAAACTGAATCGGATATGATAAGAGTCTTAGATAACGGGTCTATCAATTTCGATGACTGGATGGTCTCTTATGCACCGTGGAAGCCAATAGCTGATGCGGACCATCCAAACATCATTAGATTATGGATAAGAATAACCGGAATACCCTTTGAGTATAGGGTAGAGGAAGTCTATAGAGTGGTAGCTAATTCAGTGGGTTTAGTAATAAGGATTGATGTTTTGAAAGGGCAGGTTCTTATTGAAATTCCATGTTTAAAGCCTCTGGTGTTTTCCTCTATATTAGAGTTTGAAGAAGGCCGAGAGTCAAAATTTATGTTTGAGTATAGGCGTTTGGAAGGATTCTGTAGTATGTGTTTTCGAATGACTCATGATTAGTCTAAATGTTACAAAGCTAAACTAGTGAATCGGGTTTCAGATTTGGAAATGTCTAGGAAACAAGTTGGTGAGTCAAGCCGTTCTTATAAAGGTGCTGTGCTGGGTCCGAATAAAGGCAAAGGCCTAGAAATCAAGACTCAGGTGAATAAAGGCAGAGCTGATAGAGTAAAACGAGGACGAGGTGTTCCTCTAGCTCAGCCACGATTAGACGAAACAGTGAAGGTATGTATCCATGTCCTGTTTTATACTTGTGTTAAGAGTTAGTGGAATAATCACTTGGTCTGTTTAATTTTCCAGGGCAATGTGATGATAGATCCTACTGAATCATCTTCAGCAAAAAAGGTTTGTAGACCTTTATTTCAAGACAAAGAGCAAGAGCAACCCAATGAGGGCAAAACACAGATGGTGTCAAGTAAGGATGATGATAATGAGAATCTCTCTTTGTCTGCATTAATGGAGGACGTGGAGAATTTTGATGATCTTGATGAGGAGCAAGATGCACCGCATCAGGAGGAAGAGGCTAGGAATGCAGATGATCTGGTGCCACTTGATACTGATGCATTGGTTGAGGCTGTTTTAGATGAATTAGCTGAGAGGCGGTTCAAAATGAGAGACGTGTTCTCTCCGATGAGGAGAGGGCTCAAAGTCACGTGGATATGGCAACTAAGTTACATAATTTCAAGGATTCAAAAGCAATGAGGGCCTCTGTAGCAGCTTCCAAGACTGGGATTAGGATTTCTACACCTCTAAGGGGGATTAGTACTAGGAAGTTAGCCTTGGTGGGTACATTGTCACCAAATCCAAGAATGATAAATCAAACGAGCAAAATTAAGGCTCTATAAAATTTCTTTTATGTTTTTAAAATTATTGTGCTGGAACTGTCAGGAATTGGGTAATAAAATAACAATAAATTATTTGCGAGATTTTTGGAAATTATTTAAACCTGAGTTCTTATTTTTATCAGAAAAAAAAACAAAGAGGTTTTTTTGGTAAAAATCCAAGAACATTTGGGTTACAATAAATTGGTAACTGTTGAACCGGAGGGTACAAGCGGTGGCTTAGCCCTGTTATTCAATGATAACTATAATGTGTCGATAAATCAAAAGAATAAAAACATGATTGATTTGTCATTAGATATTACTGGGATTAAATCACATATCACCTTTTTCTATGGCGAACCAGTGACTCGTCAGAGGTTCTATGTGTGGGAAAAACTTACACGCATTAGTCTTAATCGATTAGGCCCATGGACTATTTGTGGGGATTCTAACGAGATTTCTAGAAATCATGAAAAGTAAGGGGGAGTCATAAGGAGTGTAAACTCCTTTCGACCTATTAATCAGATGCTGAGGGATTGTGGGTTGCTAGATTTTCCAAAAATTGGGAATGTCTGGTCCTGGAGAGGAACACGTAATAATGGGGTTGTCAGATGTGTTTTAGACAAAGCTTTTGGTAATAGTGACTGGCATGAATTATTTCCTAAGACAGAAATCAAATATTTAGATAATAAGATCCGACCATTGACCTATTTTGGTCAATTGTCAGGATCAAATGAATAGAACCAAAATTAAACAATATTGTTTTGATAAGCGATGGTTGAGAAAAAAGGGTTTTAATGATATAGTGGAACGAAGTTGGACAAGGAGCGATGTTCGGTGTCGATCTTTTTCCTCATTGGTTGAGAAGATAAAAATATGTCGAAAGGAAATTTCTCATTGGCGATATGAAACTTTGAGATCAGAGAGACAGGAAATCGATCATTGGAGATCAGAGATTGAACGTTTTAACAGCAGCAATATAGTTCATACCAATGCTTTAATGCTGGCGAATGCAAATCTAAAACAGTCTTATATAGAAGAGGAAACCTATTGGAAGCAAAAGAGTAGGAATAAATGGTTAAAACTGGGCAATGCAAATACTAAGTTTTTTCACTCTGTGGTGCGTCAACGGCGTGCACGCAACAGGATAACTGGGTTAAAAAACAAATGGGGAAACTGGGTTGAGCAAGAAAAGGACATTTTGAATGAGGCAGTAGTCTATTTCTCGGATCTTTTCACGAGTAATGGGGTCCATCACGTCACCGTGGACGACTTGGAAAGTAAGGTTACAGAGATGGATAACCATTTTTTACTGTGACCTACTACTGAGGAGGAGGTTTAGAGAGCCCTATTCGAAATGGATCCAGAGAAGTCTCCTAGTCCGGACGGAATGACAGCGCTTTTTTTTCCAATCCTCTTGGGATATAATCAAAATAGATCTAATAGCATTAGTGGATAATTTTCTTAGAAATGGGGAGTTCGACAGACGATTAAATAAGACTAATATTTGTCTAATTCCAAAAATCCCGCGTCCGACGACTATGGCTGAATTTTGGCCAATCAGCTTATGTAATATTGGATATAAGATTATAGCTAAAGTATTATGTCTACGGTTGAAAAGGATACTTCCGAAGGTAGTATCTGAGACACAATCTGCATTTGTAGCGGGACGGTCGATATCTGACAACATTCTGATTGCACAAGAGATGGCACACGCGTTACGCACGAATAGATCGATTAGTAGTCAATTCATGGCTGTTAAAACTGACATGAGTAAAGTTTATGATAGAGTGGAATGGAATTTCCTAGCGGCTTTAATGCGGAAGTTGGGCTTCTGCGACAAATGGATAAAGTGTATTATGTTGTGTATTACCAGTGTCGAATACGCGGTGATACTTAATGGTGTCCCGGGTGGACGAATTGTTCCTCAGCGTGGACTACGACAAGGGGACCCTTTGTCTCCATACTTATTCATCTTGTGTACCGAGGTTCTTATTGCTCAAATGCATAGGCGGTCCAGGAGAAATATATATATCTGGGATTCGGATTGCCAGAGATAGTCCGTCTATATCGCATCTTCTCTTTGCGGATGATACGTTATTTTTCTACAAAGCAACTAAAGAAGAAGCTACTTATATTTTAAAAATCTTGGCGGACTATGAACAAAGGTCGGGTCAGCAGATTAACTTTGCTAAGTCCTCAATTCTATTTAGCAAACATGTAGCAATGGATTCACATACCGAGATTCAGAATATCTTGGGAATTAGAAACATAGGTGGGCTGGGACAGTATTTGGGGCTCCCGGAGAGCATAGGAGCTTCTAAAATTAGGGTATTTGCTTTCGTTGCCGATAAGTTACCGGCGCGGACAGCAACATTGGCCAATCGATTTCTGTCAAGAGCTGGGAAAGATGTGTTGATCAAATCGATTCTTGTAGCTTTACCGACATATGTAATGAGCTGCTACAGAATACCAAAGGGGGTTCTTCAAAAAGTGCAATCAGCTATTGCTAATTTCTGGTGGTCGAATTCTGGTCTAACCAGGGGTATCTACTGGAAAAAATGGAAAGATTTATGTCAACCAAAATCCAATAGAGGCTTGGAATTCCGTGTTCTAGAGGATTTTAACACGGCGCTTCTAGCAAAACAGATATGGAGACTATTGGAATTTCCACAATCATTACTAGCAAGGGTTTTCAAAGGAAAGTATTATACAGATAAGTGTATCATGGCAACGTCCATCACAGGGCAAGCGTCATACGGATGGAGAAGCATTATGTCTGCTAAATCTTTACTTAAAAAAGGATTGGTCAGGAAAATTGGGGACGAGAGACAAATTAAGATATGGGAGGACCCATGGATACCGGGAATTACACCTCGGGCCGCCGTTAGGTCCTCTCTCCATTTATTTCCGGATGTGACGGTCGATCAATTTATTGATCATCAAACGGGTAAATGGAATTCAGTTTTAGTTCGACAGTATTTTAAACGAAATGACGTGGATCTGATTTTGGCGATTAGACTCCCCGTTTCTGCACGAAGTGATTATTGGAGTTGGCATTATACGCCCAATGGACGCTATACGGTTAAATCCGGCTATAAATTAGCCGATCAATCATTGGATCAGAGAGAGTTGGGGCCAAATTTCGATGTTCTATATAAGAAGTGTTGGGCGCTAGACTGCCCCCCAAAGATACATCATTTTATTTGGCAATCGTTGTCAGGAAGTACAGCAGTGTACCATAATTTGAAATGTCGCGGGATCAGTCATGATCCGAGATGCCAGCGATGCGGAGCGGACACAAAATCAATTAACCATGTGTTATTTGAATGTCCGCCGGCTTTACAAGCTTGGGCCTTATCGAGGATTCCCTCCCCTGTAGGGGTGTTCCCGGGACATTCACTTTGGTATAATTTGGAGTACCTGTTTTCTGGGACTACACATCAAACATATACGAGGAGTTTCCCGTGGATCATTTGGTATATATGGAAGGCGAGGAACGATTTTTGTTTTAAACAAGTTGACCTAAATCCCAAAGTCATCTTGGAGAGAGCATCTTCAGATTACAATGATTGGACTATTGCTCATCAGGATAATCCAATGATGCGAGATACGCGGGAGATTAATTAAGTCTCGATTAAATCACCCATGGCATACCCTACCACAACAAATCTTAGTTTCACGGGTTATAAATGGTTCGTGAACGCTTCCTGGAAGACAACGGATCCCTATATGGGGATCGGTTGGATTTTCTTTCCAGATTCGGTGGAAGGAGTATGTTCGGGATCTGTGAAGATCCATCAGAGTCTATCACCACTACATGCGGAGGTGGAAGCAGTGATTGGGGTAATGGAGGTGTTAGCGGAGTGCCACATCCAAAAGGTGGAGATATCGACAGACTGCGAGACGGTTTTCTCGATCATGCAGTATCGAGAGGAGTGGCCGACTTTCGTTCCGTATCAGGAGGAGTTCCAGAGGCTTCGGTCCCGGTTTCTGACATGCTCATTATCAATTATCCCAAGGCGCCTGAATCACAAAGCAGATGCTCTAACCAAGTTAGGAAGAGTGACGGGTTTGTACTCCAATAGTATTTAGTTCTTTATTTTTCGGTGTTAAAAAAAAATGGTTCAATTAAAATCAAACACATGTTAAGAAATCCAATTAAGAACCCCTGTGAAATCTCTCTTTTAAGAACCCTCTCAATTCTCTTTCCTACTTTTCTAATTTTTTTCTTTTTTTAATGTTAAGAAACCCAATTAAGAGACTTCATTTGATGGTGGTCTTATTAACCACAGTCACACAGTAACTAAATGCTGACGTCAGAAACAATTGACGTACCGCTAAATGCAAAACGTGGCCGTTTATTATGTCTTTCTCAGCCGATAAAAAGCCCAAAATCCTCAAGTTTTACAGCGGCTACCACCGTCGTGGTCCTGCACTCCAGATTCAAAACGGTTACCGGACGTCAAAAGGTATATTCCGGCGACACACAAACAACTGAGTTACATTATCGGTCACTACTATTATAAGTACCATTGACTTTATTTGGGGAAGAGAAAAAAAGCAACCTCAAAAAGTCGTCTCAATCAAAACTGCGGCATATTCGGAGAATATGGAAATTAAGAAGAATTATATGATCTGTAAACCAAAGTAAAATTTAGTACAAAGTGGTTATTGGTGATCGATTTTACAGAATGCTTGCCATTGATATGGCTATTGCTACTTAGTGTGAGTGCTGGGAGGATACTGCACCCTCTCCCTGGTAAAGGATCCAAAAGCGTTAAGCTTCCACTTCAGACTTCACGTCCTTATAACATTGCACACAGAGGTTCCAACGGAGAGATCCCAGAAGAAACTGAAGCTGCATACTTAGTAAATCATTGATCTTTCTTTATCAGTCTCCTCCTGTTTAAATTGAAGTGGATCTTAAAGTATTGCTGCTAAATCAATCAAGCTAATAGACGATGTCACAATGCCAACGCAAGACACTAACCAGGTCAATGCTCTGCTCGTCTTATTGTCTATTGATTCTTGAAAGTTGTTTTCCTTCTATTATAGTGATTGATCAATTTTTATTTGCAAATCTAAGCAGACATACGCAGAGATCACATCAGATAAGTATTTTGATTACATTAAGCGATATGTTGTGGGGATTGGACCATGGAAGGATACAATTGTTCCAGTAGAGCATGATGAATATATTCTAGTCCCCACAGATTTGGTCAAAAGAGCTCATGCACATAATCTAAAGGTACGGTTTTTAAGATTCTTCTGGTGACTAAGAGTCAGTAAAACATATGCTAATATTTTTGACCATGTTCTTTGTGATACAAATCATCCGTACACGTACAGGAATGAAAACAAATACTTACACTTTAACTTCAGCCAAGACCCATATAATGAGTATGACTACTGGATCAATGTGATTAAAGTTGATGGACTCTTCACCGATTTCACAGGCAGCCTCCATAACTTTCAAGAATGGACATCTCCTGTATCTGAAGCCTCCAAGTCTCCCCGTTAAACTAAGGTCAAATTGCCTCATTGATAGAACCTATTGTATTGTTTGTCATTAATTGTGAAAGGGAAAGTCATAATCATCATTCTTAAGAAGAATACAATTAAGAAGACACCAATGTCAAATGAAAGAGATAAAATACGCAACTTTATTAAAGCCTAATTGTTTTTTTTGTTAAACACTAGGAGGAAACAGTTTGTCTATATATCAAACTGAAAGCTGTAGACACAATCTAAACTCCGAATCAAAAGATGTCTAAATCAAACGCAGAAAGTTGTGCAGCAAGGGAAGCAAGATAGCCATTTGGGATTGCGATTAGAGGCACGATCAGCTTCTGCTTTAGGAGCTGTTGATTTAGAAGCTTCTTCTTTCTTCAATCCTTCATCTCCTTCAGCCTCAGTAGAAATATTTGGTATCTCTGACTGCGATGGCTTCCTCTGTTTATTTTGAGGCGTGGAACCTTGTAATCCTCCTTCATCTGCGTTCCCCAATCTACAACAAAAGAAAAAGTGATTACTTTTCTATTTAGAAAACATGAGAAAGAGATAGATGATCGCAAAAAGTTTTCATTCTTGTTCGTACATTGGAAAAGCAAAAGACTTGACGCTTAAATCTTCTGAGTGACGAGAGACAGAACGATCTAATTTATTGGTTTTGTTGTTATTGTTGTTGTCTTTGTTAGCAGCTTCATTTGCCATGATAAACTCTCTTATACTTGCTGCAGCTTTTTGTTCTTCTTCTTTGCTTGCGCGGTAATCTTTGTCTGTTTCAGCTGATTTCTTACCCATATCCACCGGAGCCACCACTTCTCCGCTTCCTCCTTGGTTCGTGCCTTCCGGTGAGGATGGTAAAGGAGAAGGCATAGGAGGAGTCAATGGTGAAGGAGGTTGGGGAAATGAGAGCTCGTCTGATTTGAAGAAATCTCCTCCGGTGAAACTATTGTTGCCCATATGAATGCTGAAGAGAGATTCATTAGAAAGAGTGCTCCATTCAACAGGAGCCGTAGAAGTTGTTCTTGCGAAGACATGTGAAGGTATTCTGTAAGGATGAGGTGTTTCAAGGCTTGAAGTCGTTGTGGTTGTGTCGTTTGTATATCTCTCCATTACTTGTGTTGGAGGAGATTGCTCTACGCTGTTGTTATTGTTTAGATTGTCATCAGGTCTTGGTTCAGCTTCTATGGAAGAACAAGAGGAAGAAGAAGATGAAGAACATGAAGAAAGTCGTAAGATTGGTTCTTCTGTTTCTGGTTTTGAGGCTAAGGTTTCTGAGTTTTGGTTTGTAGGGTTTAGAAAGTTTTCTTCTTGTGATGATTCCATGATTCAGAAATGAAGAAATCTGTCTCTTGGGTTTTATTTAACTACTTCTTGCCAATATTTTCAATCTGCAACGTCAGAGAAGACAAAGAATTGTAGATTCAGATAAGATCAATGGTATCTTTGAATAGATTGTTGATGAACCTGACGTTTCTCAGACGATGAAGACGAAGAACACAAACAAGAAGAGATTAAATTTAGAAAATTTCAAAAGATTTTGAGTTTAAAGGATTAGTGTCCAATTTTGATCAACTATTTTTTGCCATTGCTAAGTAAAGATAAAAAAGATTGATAATTTGAATTCGGCTCCGGTTTTGAACTCGATTCGGTTGGTTTAGTCGTACCGGATCCGTCCAAACAAAAGCTATGTGGCAAATCTGGGGCCGAATTTAAATCAACGGTCAGATTTACTATCTCACTTAAATCAACGGACACGATAAGCGAACTCTAACCATAAGCCTCTCTCGTGTACATTGTTTCGCGAGAATTGAAAGAGTCTTCCAGAGAGATCATCTCCTAAAACCCTAGAGAGTGAGTACAGTCTCGTCGATTCGTCCTTTTATTTTTCTTTGTTTTAACCTCCGTTTAAGTTGTTCGTTTCTGTTCGTTTTACGGAATCGATTTGATATCTTGATGTTTCATTAGCTGATTCGAAACTAGATTGTTCTCTGCTTGTTGATTCTATGCTAAATCTTAGCTTACCAATCTCGTCTTGCGACTTAGGGCATTGATTTGGAGTTCAGATGTGTTGATTGATATTTCATTTCGAGGTTCTGACTATTGAATGAGGCTATTTATGGGTTTAGTGAGTTGACCTTGAAAGCTTTGGTTAAAATGGCGTAGACTGTTCGTGTCTGATAATATTACGGTCACCATACGTTTAGCAAATACGAGAACAGATCATAAAACAGTGCTTTTTTTTTCTGTCTCTAGTGCGATTGAATTGATTGGTGTTACATTACGCTCACTCATGACTTGCACTTTTTTGGAATTTAAATTTTGATACGTCCTTAATTTGCCTAAACACTTGGTGAATTCTCTTTCATTGGCTTCCAGTATACGGGTATACTTCAGATGGCTTTCTTAGGTAAAGTTGGGAGGATATTCAGTCAGAGCAGCACCCATGTCGCTGCCTCTAACTCTATGCTACAGAGCATCCGATGCATGTCGTCTTCAAAAGTCTTTGTTGGAGGTGACAATAATTCCGTTTCAGTTGTGTGAGAGAGTACTCTCTTGTTTTGTTTTGTATTTATCCGCTTGCTTTTCTCAAAATTGTCTATGTTTTTTCAGGTATCTCCTACAGCACTGATGAGTTTGGCTTAAGAGAAGCTTTTAGCAAATATGGAGAAGTTATTGATGGTAGCTATCTATTTCCCTTTTGAGTTAGTGCAAAATTTTCGCCTTTTAAGTTTCAATTTCCTTTTGCTCTGAATGATTTTCATTTCCAACTCTTGGAGCTGACTAATTTTTATCCATTGCAGCTAAAGTTATTGTGGACCGCGAAACTGGCAGATCAAGGGGCTTTGCCTTTGTAACATTTACATCAAGCGAGGAGGCTAGTAATGCCATGCAGTTGGATGGACAGGTAACAAATACAAGTCCCAGCTTCTTTTGATTATAAAATTTCGTGATGCTTATTCCTTTTTCATTTCTGATTCCGATGTCTTGCTCTGGATGTTTAACCTATTTCAACACAGTTGCGCCATGACAATGCATATGTCTAGAGAACTTATTGTTTTTGGCCTTTCAAACGATGACTACATAGGTAGGGTAAGGGTAGGTCTCATCATGTAGCTTGAAATACTATCCATCCATTAAGTAGCAAGGATCAGTATATCATTCTGTTTGTGGATTGTATACCTGGTTATTGCTACAATATAAAAGCTTTGTATATAGACTGTCTGGAATTGTACCTTGTTTGCTTAGCATTGTCAATCGATTGTTTATTCTTTGTTTGTTTTTTTCACACAGGACCTTCATGGTCGAAGAATTAGGGTGAATTACGCAACTGAAAGAGGAAGTGGGTTTGGAGGAAGGGGATTCGGTGGTGATGGTTACGGTGGTCCAGGTGGTCCAGGTGGTGGTTATGGAGGAAATTCCGGTGGTTATGGAGGAGGTGCTGGTGGGTACGGTGGAGGTGGTGGTGGTGGTTACGGAGGTGGAGCTGGCGGCTACGGAGGCAACTCTCCCTATGGTGGAAATACTGGTGGCGGTGGTGGTTATGGCGGCAATGCCGTTGGTGGTGGTTATGGAGGAAGCAACTTTGGCAGTGGGGGTAGCGGTGGCGGTTATGGTGTTGCAGGTGGTGTTGGTGGAACTGACAACTTTTCCCAAGGCAGCTCTACTAATGCTGGCTTTGATGATAAGTTTAGCTGCAACGAACCATTGGGCAATGATACGGATCATCAACTTGAAAGCAGTGGGTTTGGTGGTGATGATCAATTTGGTGATGCAGAGAACGGTAAAACGGAGATTAGTCCTGATGGATTTGATTCGACTGCCGATGATGATGTTGCCAAGAGAGCCTAGTCTCTGCAATTGTGTTGCTTACGTTACTGTTTGCGTCCTTGAACATTTGTTTTGCAGTTTCAGTCTATGAACTTGTGGATGTTTCTTAACTTCTATTTATAACGTTTGGAGTTGTTTATCGTGTAGAGACTTCTTTTGTCGTTTTTCTTTGTTTGGAAAATACTATCTAACAGAATCGTGTTTTAAATAATATATTGAAGAGTTTCCACAGGAGATGAAAACAAGTCGCCGATTTTCCGTTTTAAGGTAACAAGACAGGAATTACAATTTTATCGATTAGATTTATGGAGGAAAAAAACTAATTAAATAAATTAGTAAAATGTTTAAAATGATAAGTTAATTATGTTTCTAGTTCGAAAAGATTGAATCCCAAATTTAATCTTTCAAAGTCAAATATTTAATATTTTTTTCATTTGAAAAGAAAAAAATATTACAAAATTATCATTAATGAGTAATTCCACGTTAGACACATGTAAAACAAGAAAAGTGTATAGGTTTTAGAATATTATGTAGATTTTGCTACACATTATGTATGTTTTGGTATGTTGTGTAGGTTTGTTATGTAGGTTTTGATTTACGTTATATAGGTTTTACTACACGTTATGTAGGTTTTGTTATGTACTGTTATGTAGGTTTGTGACACGTTATGTAGGTGTGTGACATGATATGTAGGTTTTGGTATGATATGTAGGTTTTGGTATGTTATGGAGGTTTTGGTTATTATGTAAGTTTTGGTAATTTATGTAGGTTTTGATTCACGTTGAGTAGGTTTTGATATGTTATATAAGTTTTGATTCACGTTGTGTAAGTTTTGGTATGTTATATAGGTTTTGCTACACGTTATGTAGGTTTTGATATAATGTGTAGGTTTTGGTATGTTATATAGGTTTTGCTACACGCTATGTAGGTTTTGATATAATATGTAGGTTTTGATTCACGTTATGTAGGTTTTGCTACACGTTATATAGGTTTTGCTACACGTTATGTAGGTTTTGTTATATACTGTTATTTAGGTTTGTGACACGTAATATAGACATGTTATATAGGTTTGTGACATGATATGTAGGTTTTGATATGATATGTAGGTTTTTGTATGTTATGTAGGTTTTGGTTCACGTTATGTAAGTTTTGGTAATTTATGTAGGTTTTGGTATGTTAGAGCATCTCCAAAAAGACTCTCTATTTTAAAGTTTCCCAAACTCTATAATTGAAGTTTCAAAGTGTTACTCTCCAAAAGTAAAACTTCAAAACTTACTGTAAAACTATTTATATTTTATACAATGGTCTTTATATTTGTTACAACTAATATAAATTCATAAAACTTTTGATAAATAACTAACACATATATATAAAAATGTTACATCAATATTAATTAATAAAAACTTACATTAAAATATAAAACTAGAAATAAAATTACATAACTAAATATTACATTACAAAAAATATCATATTATTCCATAAAATTATTTTCGTTATGCTCCCATACGTGATCAACCAATGCATTTCGGAGTAAGAAATGACTCTCTTTATTTTTAATTTGTAGATTACGAGCTAAAAATTGTTGCAAACAAAAATCTTCATTTTCCGCCATTTCAACTGTTGCTTCTGCCACTGATCTTGTATCTTTTATCAGTGCATTGATATCACGTTCATCTTCAATTATCATGCTATGCATTATAATGCATGCCATCACTATATCATGCAAAACCTCCTTCTTCCAGTAACAAGATGATCCTGCTATGATAGCAAATTTCGACTGCAAGACTCCAAATGCACGTTCAACATCTTTTCGACATGCTTCTTGTTTTGCTGCAAACACTTTTTTCTTTGGACCTTGGGGATTGCTTATTGTTTGAACAAGAGTTGACCATTTGGGATAAATTCCATCAGCTAAATAATAACCCATGTTAAATTCGTTTCCTTGAATAACATAATTAGCTGGAGGAGCGATACCTTGAGCAAGTTTTGAAAATAAATTGGATGACTTCAAAACATTAATGTCATTGTTGCTGCGAGGTATACCCAAATAGGCATGCCATATCCATAAGTCGTAATCTGCAACCGCTTCGAGAATGATAGTGGGTGATCCGCTACAACCTGAAAATTGTCCCGCCCATGCAGTTGGACAATTTTTCCACTTCCAACGCATGCAATCCAGACTACCCAACATTCCAGGAAATCCACGTTGTTGGCCAATACTGAGAAGCCTCGCAACGTCTTTTGATGTCGGTGATATGAGATACCACTCCGAAAACACTTCCACAATTGCTCAGCAAAATCTCTTCATGCATTCAATGGCTGTAGACTCACCTATTTTGATGTACTCATCTGTAGCATCAGCAGGCACACCGTACACCCAAATTCGAATTTTAGCAGTAACTTTTTGCAAAGTTGATAAACCCATCCTACCAGACGCAATACGTCTTTGTTGCAAGTAGTTGTCATGTTGCGTAACAGCATCGACAATGCGATATCTTCATGTACCTTTCTAAAATGTTTTTTTATTAAGTTTGTTTTGTTATATTCTTGTTGTCTAATTCTACTTTTAAAATAATATAAATCTTGTTTTAATTTTTTATGTGTAAAACTTAAATTTATAGAAATAAATTTAAAGATTTATGAGATATAAAAATTTTTAAAGATTAAAATGAGAAATGAGAAAATATTTAAGAATTATAAATAAAATATATAATTGTAAGGACCAAAACGCAAATAAAAAGATGAAACTTCAAATTTGAAGTTTTGAGTAGTGACACTCAAACCATGAAAATTCATTCTCTTCTCTCTGCAACGAAAATGACGAGTAAGAGCTCGGACTCGAGCCATGACCAAGCTGCTCTGAGTTACCGTAAGAACGTCGAAATCAAAGCCACGCCGGATCAATTTTTTGATAAGTGTTGCGTCTGTAGAATTAGGTATTCAATTTTATTAGTTTTATTGAACGATTCTTCAAGAGTATATATAGAGCAAAAGGTTACAAGATAAGAATGAATCAATTAGAAATATCCTAACAAACTCTATCAACAAATAAGTAAACCAACTTATATATCTTATCACTAATACTCTCCCTCACGTTGGAGCGTGAAGATCTTGAACGCCCAACTTCGACATAAGATAAAGAAACTGTGAACAACCCAAAGCCTATGTCAAAATGTCCGCCAACTGTTCATTCGTTCGAACATGTTGGGGTGTCAAAATACCATCTTTAACTGCATCACGTACCGCGTGACAGTCAGAATCTATGTGCTTTGTTCGTTCATGAAACACTGGATTCGAAGCTAAATGTATAGCAGCATAACTATCACAAAATAATGTAACCGGCACAGAATGTTCAATACCCAATTCTTTCAACAAGTCTCGAAACCATTTGATTTCCCTCGAAGCAGCCGCCATAGACCTATACTCTGCTTCAGCAGAAGAATGTGAAACCTTGTCCTGCTTCTTGGTTTTCCATGATACCGGTGAATTCCCATGTAGAACAACATAAGCACTAAGGGACCGCCTGGTAAAAGGACATGCTGCTCAATCTGAATCACAATACACAGAGAGCGATAAGTCCTTATATGAACTTAACAAGATACCCGCACCTGGAGAACCCTTCAAGTAACGGACACCCTGCTGAGCAGCTTCCCAATGAGCTTCACGAGGAGACTGCATGAATTGCGACAATACATGAACAGAGTAACATAAATCTAGTCTCGTGTTCAAGAGGTATATAAAATGACAAACCAACCGACGATACTTTGTCGGATCAGACATGAGAGAACCATCATCACTTGCCAAACGATGATTTTGCTCCAATGGTGTTGCCGCTGGTTTGCATCCTAAGGAACCACTGTCCAAGATAATATATAAGGCGTACTTACGCTGAGTTAGATATATTCCATCCAAACCACGACCTACCTCAATTCTGAGAAAGTATTTCAACTTTCGTAGATCTTTCATCAAAAAACACTTGCTAAGATAATTTTTGAAGCCTTGCACCATATGACTGTCACTGCCACATATAAACAAATTATCAACGTAAACTAGAACTCTAATCTCCATTCTGTTTTTGGTGTAAGAGAAAAAGTAATAGTCATCGTAAGATTGAGTAAACCCAAACTTAAGCAAAACATCAGACAACTTCTTGAAGCAAAAATGTGGAGCTTGCTTAAGACCATACATAGACTTGTGTAAGCGACAAACTTTGTTAGGATGAGAGTGACGAAAGCCTGGTGGTAGTTTCATGAATACTTCTTCGTCAAGATTACCATGAAGAAAAGTATTGTTTACATCCATCTGAAAAACATCCCAATCACGTGCTGCAACAAGACGCAAAAGAGATCGGAAAATTGTCGTTTTGACGACAGGCGCAAACATCTCTGAGTAGTCTTCACCTTCAACTTGATCGTTTCCCATAACGACTAAACGAGCCTTATGACATTCCACGGTACCATCAGCATTGTATTTGGTTTTAGAAACCCATTGAGAACCAAGTGCCGCACGTCCTTGAGGTAACTCACAAATCTCCCAAGTATGCTGATCTTCAAGAGCAACAATTTCCTTAGTCATTGCCTTTTTTCAGACATCGATCTTAACAGCCTCAGCAAAGTGTTTTGGCTCCTTATTTTTGGATATCACCGCCAAATATACCTTGTGTTTTGCATAAAATTTTGCATCGAAAATATAATCTGTCAAGGGATAAAAAGTAGTACCTTGGACCGTTAAAGGAGTTGAAGAAACTAGTTGAGAATCAGGGGTATATACTTTACACTTTGCTCTATACCGAACATAATCTTGTAATTTAACTGATGGCTTTGTTGATCGAGAACTTCGATGTGGAGGTTATGTCGCAGAGACAATAGACAAAGTGTTGTCTTCGGCTGACGAATCCACAGTTGATGAAAACTGCGACGAATCACCAACGGGTGGCAAAGTATCAGAGTTGCTGTCCATGACTGGTAACCAACACAATCTGAAGAAGGTGTTTTCATCATGCTCCTCCTGTCATCAAAAGTTCGAGGTGAGGTTATCGAGCTCTGAAGTCCATCATATGCAACCCAATATGAATCCATGGGTGTAGTAACTATGTCCAAAGGAACCAGAGCAGAAGACCTTGCAGTAGAAAAAGGAAGCACATCCTCCCTGAAGCCTCGTGTAATCGGGTTTAACACCATACAATAACTCATAAGGCGACAAAACTTGAAGTACCGAAGATGAAGTCATATTAATCAAGTGAGCTGCAGTTAGGACATGTTCTCCCCAAAAACTAATCGGCAAAGAAGCTTGAAAGAGTAGTGCTCTCGCCACATTTAAAATGTGACGATGCTTTCGTTCTACACGACCATATTGTAGTGGCGTGTACACACATGAAGTTTGGTGAACAATACCATTCTCACGAAAGAAGGAACCTAGACACATGAACTCCAAACCATTATCACTACGAACGATTTTTACTGTTTTACAAATTTTTTTTTAAGCATAGACGATGAACTCTTGGAGAACTTGTTTAACCTCCGATTTTGCTAACAACAAGTATGTCCATACTGCACGCGAGTAATCATCAACTATAGTAAAAAAATAAGCTGCTCCATTAGAGCTTGCTGTCCGATAACCACTATGCAAACTAGATTTGTCCTGAAAGTTTCCACAAGAGAGAAAACCAACTGCACTTTGTTGTTCACGCTCTAAAGATGAGCGCAGTCTTTGTTCCTCGCGAACTACACGAGAATATGCTTCACCAAGTGAAGGAAAATGATCTAATCTGAGAATAGTCGTACACAGAGAACCATAGCGAGCATCATCTAATCCCATGACAAATTGATGCAGTTTTTCGTCCCTTCCTTTCAAAAGAAATTTGCTTCGATGCACCACATGTACATGAAGGTAACAGACGATAACTCTGTAGCTCCTCTCACATATTGCAAAGCTTCCCGTAATACTCAACGACAGAAGAACCATTCTGACGCCAAAAATACAACTTTGTTTTGATTTGATGCACTCGAATTGTGTTATACAGAGAAACGTTCTTTGAGCTCTGTCCACAGTTGATGTGCATCAGAGATAAAGATGACCGTAGACTTAACCCTAGGTTCAATCAATGCTCTTAACCAACCTACGATCATAGAATTCACTGTCTGCCAATCCTCAAACTCGGGATTATCCACGGCTGGTTTCTTAAGTATCCTAGTAACAAAACCTAGTTTTCGTTTAGCTTGCAGAGCATTCATTATCTCTGTTGTCCATTCATTGTAATTTTCCCCATTCAACTGAATTGGAGATATTAAAGCTCCTTGGTTATCAAAACTTGATAATACATATGGTTTTGGGACAGCACTGCCGTCAGCCATAACAAATTTTTTTTTTGGTACGAAAATTTGCCCTAGATTGGCTCTGATACCATGTAGAATTAGGTATTCAACTTTAAACGACTCTTCAAAAGTATATATAGAGCAAATGGTTACAAGATAAGAATGAATCAATTAGAAATAACCTACGAAACTCTATCAACAAATAGATTGTTGGTTTATAACGATTGCAATCGCTGTAGATTGATTTGTGCTCATGATTGCGGTTAAACGTTGCGAAATGTTGAGAATCCGTATGGTGATTGTGATGAGAACAGCTGGATCATGTGTAATGGCATTGTTTTCTTTTTAGCGGTCTTATCTTTTGGCATCGGGATCACATACTTTCAATGCAAGTTTGGTCAATTAGTCTAAAGTCCAACGCTTTGATGCAGTTTGGAGAGAGTTCTTATGGGGAGGTATAGCTAGAGCTTTTGGAGAAGGAATGATGCATCCTGTGAATACTCTCAAAACCAGACTTCAGAGTCAAATTGTACATGAGTGTTGGAATATGATCAAGTCTTCATCATATATCATTAAACAACTTTAGGGTTTCGTATAAACTATAAGATTTATGTAATCAAATAGGTGTGTATGAATAGGTACAATTGAATGGTTGTGTTTGTTTGTAAGTTTGTGTCTTTAGGTTTAAGGATGTCTTTTACAAGACATAACCTTTAGTGAATAGGTATGTTGTAAAATATATATACCCTTGTTGGAAATTAATAAAAGACACTGATTGGTTGATTAAAAAAAAAAGAGAAACGTGAAACATAAACAAAAACAGAGCATCATCAACATTAGAGAGAAAACGAAGAAGATAGTTTTTGTTCTAAGAGAGAAACAGAATAACTTCTGTAGTTGTCCGATCCTAATCTTAGGAGAGATCAAATTCCAATATGGTATCAGAGCACATGGAGACAACGATGCATCAAATCATTCCTATCTTCAATGGAGATTCCTACAGTTTTTGGAAAATCAAATTGACAACAATTCTGAAAACCAGAAAACTCTGGGATGTGATTGAGAATGGAATCACAGAGACTTCACCCACTCAAGCCACGCCTCAAGCAACAAGAGAAAGAGAAGACCGATTGCTTCAGGATATGATGGTGCTTCAGATTTTGCAAAGTGCAGTATCAGAATCAATTTTTCCTAGAATCGCTTCTGCATCATCTTCTAGAGAAGGTTGGAATGCTCTTGAGATGGAGTTTCAAGGAAGCCAACAAGTTAGAATGATTAATCTTTAAACCCTGAGAAGAGAATATGAAAATCTGAAGATGGAAGAAGGAGAGACAATCAATGAGTTTTCAACAAAACTTATCAACCTGAGCAATCAACTTCGAGTACATGGAGAAAAAAAGACTGATTACCAAGTGGTTCAAAAGGTACTTATCTCCATACCACAGAGATTCGATAGTATCGTTGGGGTACTCGAACAAACAAAAGATCTATCAGTTCTTTCAGTAACAGAATTGATAAGAACCCTAAAAGCGCATGAGAGGCGTCTAAACCTCCGAGAAGATCGCATCAATGAGGGTGTTTTCTATGGAGCAAAGCTTGGTTCAAGAGGAGATAACAAACGAAAGAAAAACCGCCATGAGAAGACAAACAAGTGGTGTGGCGTGTGCAAGATGAACAATCACAATGAGGTCGATTGTTTCAGGAAAAAGAAAGAGAATGGTTCACAGAGAAGTGAAACCTACGAAAGGAAATGCTTTGTCTGTAACAAACCAGGACATATAGCAAAAGAATGTCGACTTAGAAAGAATGAAAGAGCACACCTAAGTCTAGAAGAATCCGATGGTGAAAGTGAATATGAGTGTCACATGCTTTTTAGTGCCGTTGAAGATAAATAGACTTCAAATTTAGGTGATGAATCTTGGCTAGTGGATAGCGGCTGTACCAATCATATGTCAAGAGATTCAAGACACTTCATCAATCTGGATCGAAGTAAGAAGATAACCATTCGAATTGGGAATGGTGGTAAAGTCATATCTGAAGGAAAATGAGACATACAAGTGTTAACAAACAAAGGAGGAGATCACATCATCAACGTCCTATATGTACCAGAATTGGCAAGGAATTTACTAAGTGTTTCTCAAATGATATCCAATGGATATCGACTGATTTTTGAGAATGAAAACTGCATCATCCAAGACCCAAAAAGGAGGAAGGTCATGGACATTAAGATGAAGGATAAAAGCTTTCCAATTGAGTTGAAAAGATCAAGTGAAGAAACATATGTAGCATGCGAAGAAAAACAAGAGAAATCGAGTTTATGGCATAAGCGATTGGGTCATGTAAACTATGACAAGATTGAGCAAATGCAGAAGATGAAGACAGTAGAAGATCTTCCAAAGTTTGCAGTAGCAAGAGATATATGTGAATCATGTGAGATGGGAAAGCAATCAAGGAAAAGCTTTCATAAGGAATCACAAAGCAAAACAAGTCAAACTCTAGAACTTGTTCATTCGGATGTGTGTGGTCCAATGCAAAATGAATCACTGAACTCAAGTAAGTATTTCCTCACATTCATTGATGATTACTCTAAGATGGCATGGGTCTAATTCATGAGAAATAAAAGTGAAGTGCTGTCAAAGTTCAAGTTCTTCAAACCATTTGTGGAGAATCAATCGGAGAAGAAGATAAAAAGACTAAGAACCGATGGAGGAGAATATTTTTCAAACGAATTCAAGAAGTTATGTCAAGAGAGTGGCATACATCATGAGGTAACAACTCCTTATTCTCCACAACAAAATGGTATTGCTGAAAGGAAAAACAGGACACTTGTAGAGATGGCAAGATTGATGCTTAAGGAGAAAAACTTACCGAATAAGTTTTGGGCTGAAGCAATAACAACATCAACATATTTGCAAAACCGATTGCCATCAAAGTCATTGGAGAAAGGAGTTACACCATTGGAGATATGGAGTGGAAAGAAACCAAGTGTTGAACACTTGAAAGTTTTCGGATGTGTTTGTTACATACACATACCGGATGAAAAGAGGAAAAAGCTAGACACAAAGGTTAAACAAGGGATATTTGTAGGTTACAGCAACGAGTCAAAAAGATATCGTGTGTATTTGGTAAATGAAGAGAAAGTTGAAGTTTCAAGAGACGTTACCTTTTGTGAGAAGAAGACATGGAGCAATGATAGGAAAATCCAAGAAAAAACTATCATATCGCATGTCAAAATAAAGACACGAGAACAAGGAAGAGGAGATGATCTAAATGATTAAATTGACCAAGTAAGTAATGCTTTTAATCAACTTCAAATCTCAAATATGAATCAAGGTCATATTCAAGGAGGAGAAGAATCAGTTGGTCCTAGAGGATTTCGATCAATCAACGATTTAATGGGAATAACAACTGAAGTTGAAGAGGAGGCGCTTGTCCATGAGGTATGCATGATGATTTCTGAAGAACCACACGTCTTAGAAGAAGCATTACAAGATAAAGAATGGTTAAAAGCCATGGAGGAGGTACTGCGTATGATAGAGAAAAACAAAACATGGAGTGTTGTTGAAAGACCGAATGACAAAAATGTTATTAGTGTCAAATGGATATTTCGTTTGAAGACTAATGCAAGTGGAGACGCCATTAAACACAAAGCAAGATTGGTGGCCAGAGGATTCACACAAGAATATGGAGTGGACTATCTTGAAACATTTGCACCAGTTTCAAGGTATGATACAATAAGAACTATTATGGCTATTGCTGTTCAAAACAAATGGAAACTTTACCAAATGGATGTAAAGTCTGCATTCCTAAATGGCGAATTAGAGGAGGAGGTCTACATAGAACAACCTCCCGGATTTATAGAAGAAGGAAGCAAAGATAAAGTTCTTAAACTCCACAAAGCACTCTACGGCTTAAAATAGACGCCTAGAGCATGGTATGGTCGGATTGATGGATACTTCATCGAACATGGATTCAAAAGAAGCATCAACGACGCAGCACTCTATGTAAAGAGAGGTACAAACGAAATCTTGGTGGTTAGTTTGTATGTCGATGACGTTATAATCACATGAAGCAACTTGGAAGAAATCGAAGACTTCAAAGGAAAAATGAAGAATGAGTTTGAGATGACAGATTTAGGAGAACTAAGTTTCTTCCTTGGCATGGAAGTAATTCAAACCGAAAGTGGGTTATTCTTATCACAAGAAAATTATGCCAAGAAGCTTCTGAAGAAATTTGGAATGCAAGACTGCAAGATGTTATCAACAACTTTAACATCGAATGGCAAAAGAAAAGAAGTTTTAAAGGAGAAACTTGAAGATGTTACAAAGTATAGAAGCATGATCGGAGGTTTGCTATATCTTTGTGCTTCACGACCAAACATTATGTATGCAACTTCATATTTGTCTCGTTACATGTCTGCTCCAATGATGCAACATTATCAAGAAGCAAAGCGAGTGCTAAGGTACATTAAAGGTAGTTTGAACTATGACATTCAATTCAAACAAGTAGAAGAACCAGAATTGGTAGGGTTCTCTGATAGTGATTAGGGAGGTTCGGTTGAAGACAAGAAGAGCACAAGCGGCTATGTTTTTACAATAGGATCAGGTGCTTGCTGTTAGAATTCAAGCAAACAAAAGACGGTGGCTCAATCAACTGCTGAGGCCGAGTACATTGCAATTTGCTCTGCAGCAAATCAAGCAATATGGCTGCAATGCTTAGTGAATGAACTCGGATTCAAGACTGAAAAAGGTACTTGTATTCTATGTGATAATCAATCTGCGATTGCTATAGGAAAGAATCCAGTTCAACATCGTCGAACAAAGCATATCGACATCAAATATCACTTTGTAAGAGAAGCTGAGCAAGAAGGAAAGATCAAACTTGAGCATTGTCCAGGAGAGTTTCAAGTCGCAGATATTCTAACCAAACCCTTAAGCACATCACAATTTGAAAATTTAAGAGAAGAACTAGGAGTCATGATGAAGCCATAATCAAGGAGGAGTGTTGGAATATGATCAAGTCTTCATCATATATCATTAAACAACTTTAGGGTTTCTTATAAATTATATCTCTCTCTCTCT
>JAKUCM010001244.1:0-67965 GCA_023374145.1 Lepidium sativum | reverse complement strand
CAAACAAAACAGAGAAGATATGGTTTCTATTGATGATAGAAACACTAGAAACAAACAAACCAAGTCATGAAATTGGTTTACTTAGTCATTAAATAGGTTTACTTAGTTACGCTATATATAAGAATAGCATCAAAGTAATAGTGAATACAAAGCAAAGACATGAAAGTGTACCTTCAATAGCATCTCTTGGCGTCTTGAAACCAAGTCCAATGTTCTTCCAACAACGATTACCTCCTTTCCCAGGCCTCTTTCCCTTACGAGATTAATTCGTTAACATATATATGGGCTTAAAACTATATTTGTTTTGGTCTTCGATAGAAATAATAATAATATCCGGTTTAATTTGAATTTTAGTTCGGTTTATGTGGTCAACTCTTCTGGTTAAGTTGTATCCATTAGTCATCGGATGATGACGGATTTGAATAACAATGAATGCATATTATTACTTAGCATCAATACTTTATTTAATTTGACTGATTGATTAGAGATCATTTGGCATTTAGTTATCTCTATCCGCTTAGACAATCAAGGCACTTGAAACCTAATTGTATTTAATTTAATAAACTCAAATCACGTAAAACAAATTCAAAATGGTACCGTACGTAATGACATGACATTCTATAGCAAAGCTAGTAGGTCCAATATGATGGGAGCTATTATACTTTTAGTACATATCTATAAAATTCAATTTGGTATTTGTATTACAAATGAATAATTGTGGTTTTCTATTTTGCTTAAATTGCGACTTCTGTGGTACATGCGATCCTAAACCAATCCATGTATGTGTGTCGTCAGCGGCACATGATTCATGTTTTTCTTATATTGGCTAATTAATTTGGTTAGTTGAGTTTGATATATAGATTCAATTCTCTAAATAATTACTCAAGGCATAAGACATATATTAAGGACAAGGATATATTTGTAATTAAGGCAAATGTTAAAATCATATCTTTAGAGAGCTTAGTTAGACCATCCACATTAGTGAAGCTTATATTGGGTTCATAGAATTATTGTATTAATATTTTGGTGGGATCATGAACAGTTAATAACCTGTATATATTTTGCTCCTGCATTATAGGGTTCTTAGAAATAAATTTATATATTTTAAATATTTTTAAGAAGTTATTATTCATTAAAATGAGAATTTATATTCATACAAAGATAATTAATTTTCACGACCAAACTTTTGCCAGATATTCTCAATTAAATCAACTTTCAATTGATCATGTATCTGTTGATCACGAATTTGATTGCGAATGCCAAGCATATTACCGAGATTGAAAGGGATGTTCGTAGAGTACGAGGAATCCACCTCTGAACTTCTGCTTGATTCTCCTACTTCGAAGTCTGATGTATCATACTGAGTGTATCCATCTCTTTCGTTCTCTACTATCATATTGTGCAGTATGATACAAGATCTCATAATCTTTTCTAAGCTTACAAAAAGGCAGCAGAGTAAAAGCAGATCCCGTGAAAGAAATAGACAAACCCGTGCAGTACATAACCCATGATTCTATCTGGTTTTCCTTATCCTGCAATATATAAGAGAACAAAGAGACAAAGCAAGAATTAGTTAAAACAGATCAAAGATAATACACTAGTTAATCAACAAGGCAAAAGATTAAGTATAAGATAAAAACTTTCACACATAATCACACAAGTTAAACAAAAAGGCAGCAGTCACAGCAACCATGCTCTCCCATTTTCCAATTCTGCTTCATTGCCATGCTTCTTGCGTTTGACTGCTTTGCAAGCTTTAACACCAGGAGGCCTAACCTCTTCCATGTCAGGGTACACAACTTCCTTCATTTTCTCCTTTGCACCATCTTTTGCCAAACAGGTTGACTTCCATTTTTGATCATACCTTAGTTCTCTCCAGACATGTTCAAGGCTGAACTTGATCTGGTAGTCATTGTAGAAGATGTCATAGGCAGCCTTCATGACATCATTCTCATTTTGGCCACCAGCTTGCTCCTTTAAAGCAGCCTCATAGCTTCCCACAAACTTGCACACCTCTGCGTTCACTCTCCCCCACCTTTGTTTGCAATGACTTGCCTCTCGAGGCGCTAAGTCATGACCTGACTGCTTGAATTAAAATACTCATGTATCCTCTTCCAAAACACTCCTCCTTTCTGCTCATTACTAACAATGGCATCTTTGTTGGTGTTGAGCCAAGCACTGATGAGAACAACATCCTCTTTTGGTGTCCACTTTCTCTTTTCCACCTTTGTATGATCTTCAGAGCTCTCACTAGTAAACCCAGGAAACACAGAGGACTCTAGGTTGATTTTTTGACTTCTTCTGGGTAGCTAATAGGTTAAGAAACTCGGGGGAATATAAACAAGAAGGATCCATTTAGGTTTAGGTTTTGGTTGTGTTTTTTAAAGATCGTTTGTGTTCTTAGATTAGGTTTGCTTCTATTTTTAAACAAGTTTTTGCATTCAAAACAATTAAACTTACTCTAACTACCAACCATTTCTCCGATTAACTCTAACTCTGATATACACGTTTTTAGCACTCATTAGGAACCTCATTTAACTAATCTAAGCATACATTTCTACTACATTTTCATCCTAGATAGGCTCTTTCATACGCATTAGCATATACATTGCATTCAAGGATTTTTCAGGTAGTAGAGCACATAAACAGACAATTCAGGAGTCGCAAAAGCTGAAGAGTCACAGAAGCTGAAGAGTCACAGAAAGAGCAACACTCTTGGTCGAGTCCCCACTCAGCGTGCCGCTCATGTCCACACTCAGTGTGTCGTCCAACTCAAACACACTCGAGCCCAAGCTCGAGTGCTCACTCGGCGGACCAACTCAAGCACACTCGAGCCCAAGCTCGAGTGCTCACTCGGCGGCCCAACTCGAGCACACTCGAGCTCAATCTCGAGTGCTCACACGGCGGCCCAACTCGCTCATACTAGAGTGTCCACTCGACGGCCCAACTCGAGTCCAACTATATCAATTCGGTAGGTGGGCCGCACACAGCCCACTCATGGTGTTTTTCAACCTTTGGGCCATATCCACGACGCGCTGATTCTCATTTTGGGCCGAGTTGAACCAGGGCCTTTCTAAAATGCTTAAGTATAAATAGTTTTAGAAGTTGCAAAAATAAACCCTAGTTTTTACAATTGATTTTTCTTGCGAAGTTAGAGCTTTGTAAAAAAGCGCAACTTTCTGATTTTTGAGTTTATTTTTATGCAATTCAGTTTTACACTAAGCGTTGATTTCATACCTTGTTCGAGTCCTTTATTGATGCATTCAAACCTTGAATTCGTGTTTGTTGTTAAACTCATGCGTTATGAGTAGTCACCTAGGGTTCTTGAGGATGAGTTAGGTCTGCGTGACGCTTAGGTTTTCTAAGTCGCTTAGGGTTATATTTATGTAAGTTTTTTCTGATTTGGTGTTATCATCAGTAGCTTTATTCTGATCAACTGAGGCTTGTTCTGAGACGCTCTAGCACCGATGGGTGTTTGGTAGAGCGTCTGACTGAACCACTTCAGAGATTCACATGCTCAGCTCGAGGGATCGAATGTATGAGGTTTGAATCAGCGTTAAGCGAGTTGATCGTTCATTCCGACTAGATTATCAAATGTCTATGGCGACAGGGTCTGTTAGTAGTCTACTCGAGTTTGTTTACCACGAGAGTGGACTCATTATTTGCGTTCTCGTTGCCTAGAGACTAGCTCTATTGAGTGATATCAAGCGCCTAGTTAGCTTAAGAGTCACGTTGACCCATGAAACTCACTCCGCAAGATCCTGTTTTCTCACCCTGCGTTAATTTTATTTGATACTCTACTGTTCGTTGCTCTGTTTGAATTATTTACAATTGTACTGCTTTGTTTATTTTCGTTTTAAAGGTTCGAATTAGGTTGTTAGAGAAACCACACTTTGATTGGCTTGAATTAGAGTAATTAACTGCATCCCGATTGATAATTACATTCCCAGTTGGATTGACACCTATTATACTACAACCGACATATAATTATAATAGGATTTGACAATAGAGTAAAGACCATGTTACCAAACTCTAACTACCAAACATTTTCATACTAATTTCAAACACTTTCTTAACACATCAAATCAACATTCATCACACAAACCTAACAACAAATAGTTAATGACATCTTAATGACAAGTTACTGACATCAAATCAACATTCATCACACAAACCTACTAACTAAGCATGTTCATAAAAGTTAAGGTTCATTACCTTAACTTGACCAAAGATGCAGAGCTTGTCACTCGAAGCAAAGCTTGTCAACCTGTTTTTGCACATGTAGAGACCAAAGAAGCAGAGCTTGTCAACTTGTGTCAACTTGTCCTTTAACCTAATTTTTGATTTTAAAACCCAAAATCAAACAAGGCATAAAATCGATTTCGAACACCGATGTTCGAATAAGAAACCCTTAAACGAACCCCCCCAAAACGCAATTAGAACGTGAAAGACCAATTTAAAAACTCTCAATCAAAAGCCCCAAATTGATTCGAACCCAAGACACAGTTCAAGCCTCCAAATCGATTTCTACACTCAAATCGAACCAAATCAACAACAAATCTAGTCGATACTTACCTGCGACTTTTCAATTTGGCTAAGAAAGCGCCGGACCTCGACGAATCGCACCAATCCTATTTTTTTTCTTCGATATGGTGGAAATGACGAGAAACGCAGAGACTTCCGGATGAGGCAGAGGATTCGCCACCAACAGCGAGAAATTAGGCCCAATCATGGTTCGCCACGTGGCGTGAACCCGTCTCTTACGAGTTCCCTCTGGCGAACCGACTCTTCAAATTTGGGCTGATTCATATTTATTTTTAATTCTTTTTGGGCCTATGAACCTGAACCTGATATCACTAAGAACCTTTGATGCAAATGCTCTTAATAAAAGATAGATATCATATAAAATGTTAATAGGAAATGTCTTGACAAGCGGTTGAGAATCACATTTACATTTTCTTTTATTTAAATTTAATTTCAAATAATCGATTTTGTTCCATTAGAGGTTAGAAATTTAGTCATTGATTTGGCATTATCTTTCTTTTCCTCAAAATTTTATTAAAAATTTATCTAAAAAGAGTCAAAATAACATACACCCATGCAGACAAACAAACGAATATGGGCTGAACATAAGTCCAAATGTTAGAAAATCGTAGGACTTAGGGTATCAGTTCGATAAAAGCATCAATATGCAAATAGCCACCAAACTGATCAGTAAAGTTTCGATTATGTATCACCGGAAAATGAAATTGAGAAACACTCATTGTTTTTTCCTGAAAACAATTGAGACATTTTCCTACTCGGATTCGAAACTAAGAAATTGTTTAACCCGAAAAAATCTAAACAACAATCTCCAACTCCAATAAACTACATCATCGCCGGGATCCAAACTATTTGTCCGATCTTACTCATTATATGCTCTTTTTCATTGAAAGTAATGAAGATTGACAAATCAAAAGATGTAAAATCTCTGGTATATCAAGGACCAAACATGATACTTTGTTTCTCGTGACAATAGAAGCTCAAGGAACTACAAAATTAAAACTGATACTCGCTACTGCAAAGAAACACAACTAAAAGCTCAACCAAAAAACAACAATATGTTGGAAGAGAAACTGGTGGAAACCTCCAAAATTTCATTCTCATAAATAAAAAATTAACATGATAACTAAACTCTAAATCTTTTTCTCTGAAAAATTTTAGATTTGAGAAGAAATAAAAGAATGGAAAATTTTAGATTTGAGAGAATCAGAGAAAGGTCCTCGCATGCATTTATCTATTATAATCTTTTGTTTCATGGAAATTATCAAACCTTTTGAAAGCTTACACAGAAGTATTACCTTAATAAAATTTACAAATTAAACTTTTGTTGTAGTTCTCTTTTTTCTTGGCAGAGTTTGAATTTTTTTCAAAAGCACATCATTCATAGGCGTTTTAAGTATAAAGAAAATCCAGATTCCTATAGAATATGAAGATTAGTCGTATGATTCTAGTCTAGAGGTTCTACCAGTCATAAAAAATCTAATAATTAAATAAATTCACGTTAAAACTCTTCCGAAATTGTTTTTTTCTTTAATTATTCTTCTGTTTGACCAAAATACTATCAATTTTTTAAATAAAATTGTCATGTACCAACAAAAATAAAATGTGAAGAGTTTGTGGAATCCATGACTCCATGTTATGATATGATGAAAGAGTGTGGGGTTAGGGACGGCTTTGTTTGATTTGGAATCCAAAGCAAAGCTGTCAAATATTGAATCTCATGAGATTCTTCTTTTTTACTCATATCAAACTTTTTATCACATAGTTTTGTGTTTGTCGCACGTTACACTTCTGGTTTACAACACTATTTGCTACTTACCATCTTCAAATTTGGGTAGTACTTTAATTATTATGTCTTTTAGATTTTTTTGGTTAATGCAAAAGTCTATCTCTTCATGGAACTTGAGGTTCATCTTCAAACAATATAACATCAATGATCAAATATATCACTACAAGAAAACATGGGCGAATCTGATGCCCATAGCTGTCAGAAGTGCTAGGAAAAAGTGACTTTCCGATCACCGTTGACGGAAATGTAGTCGTCAGTACAAGATGGTCGGAAAAGAGATAATGGTCAGTCCATGTCGGAATTTTCCGACACCAATACGTTGTCGGAAACGGCGTCAGTGGTCGAAGGAAACATGTCGTCAGTGAATGTCGGAATATTGCTGTCGTGGAAGGTCAGAACTCTGCCGTCGCTGGTGGTCGAACGCGCCGCCGCTGGTGGTCGGAAACACGCAGTCGCTAGTGGTCGGAAACGCGCCGTCGCTGGTGGTCGGAAAATTCCGACCACTTCCTTCGATTCCTGTTATTATAATATTATAATTAAATTATTAATATAATAATTTGTATATAATTTATGATTATTAAATTATTATAATAAATTTTATAATTAAATTTATTTGAATTATAAAATAAGTAAAGTATTATTAAAAGGAAAATATTTATTAAATTATTATTTTTATACATATTCTTAATCTAGTTACGCGACGATGTGGAAGACATAAAATTCTCTCAAAATTTAGCGAATTCGAGCATATGACGCTCAAATTCCCGTAATTTGGCGTTGTTCTCTTCACCCTGGCGCTCCATCTCCTCTTGTTTGAGTCGCATCTGGTTGAACTGCTCTCGTTCTGACGGCGTTAGGGAACTTTGCGTCAGATGAGCTGGCACTCCATCAGAAGTCACAAGGTTGCCAAGGCCGAACGATCGACCTTTCGTACGGGGAGTAGACTGTCGAAATATGAGAATAATTAAAGTAAAATAAAGTTTGTAATTATTTAAGTTAAAATTGATTGTACCTCAATGACGAGCTGATCGATCTCCTCCCGAGTTAATTGAGTAGAACAGCCTTCGCCTTCTTGACTGCGTTGCGTAAGTATCTCGAAGTCTTCTGTCTGAATGTCTCGAGAACACCGAGCACCTTCTTGTCCTCTACCCACTTTGTCTGTTTCCTCCATCAGGACGAATAAATCAGGTTCCTCGCCAAGTTGAGATGCCTACAAAATAAAATTACAATTTTGGAACAATTTAAAATGAAATGTAAGTTAACTTAAGAGTATACGAACCAGAACACGAGAACGCTCCTCAAATGTCTCAGCACCATTGTTATGGGTAGCGACTCCTAAACCTCCGTGAGTGCTGTTCCGGTTGATGAAATTACTGGATGCGACTTTCCTGTTGTCCTCGTGTTCCCAGTAAACGACGAACTGTTGGAAAAGTTCAGGTCTGCACCGAGGACGCTGTTGTTTGCCCGCCTTCCATGCTTGCTTCCACTCATGAATGTTAATTTTGTATGAGGCGCGACACTGCTTATCAAACTCTGCTGAACAAAATAATTAATTTACAATAGTATAATATAACTAATTGTAATATAGAAATCTAAAATTATACTAGAAATTTAGGAAAACTTTACCGTAAAAGATTTAAAACCAACTCTCCTGGAGTTCCCGGGGAAAATCATTGTACCTAGGATAGGCTTGGGGAAGCTGGTGCTGAATCATTTTTAGAATCGACTTCTTGATGCCTTTTTCATAGCGAAACCTGAAAAAATAAATGGTAAGTATAAATCTGTTGAATAATTAAATAAAATTAAATGTACGACAATATTTAATTAGGAGGGAAAAATAAAATACCAAGAACCACCGTTCGGATCGAGCACGGGAATGTGACGACGACCTTCTGTAGTGAGGAGTTGCTCAATCGTCAAGTTGGCCACAGAGCTTTGTGGTTGGGAATCCGGAGCTGAATCTTGGACAGGACTCGGACTCTGTGTCTGGTCCGAGTCAAGTACACCAAGTAAGTGTCTCTGAAAGTCACTGTAATTAGACCTGGAAAAAATAAAATTGGAACGACTTATTTTTAATAATTAATTAAAATTAGTAATAGGTTGTAAATACTTTTATAAGTATCATGAAACTTATTAAATTGTCCATATACTTAAAATTACATATAAAATTTGAAAAAAAAATATATACAGATTTTTTAAAATTTTGTATTCTTTAGTATAATACTGTATCATTTTTTTTTTGTCAACAGAGATATCATATAAAGTGCTAATGCACAATAGTCTGAATACACTCAACTATAACTTGTCTCACGAATAAACCTCGCAAGAGCATCAGCTCTATAGTTGATAATACGTGGAATACTAGACAACAGGAAGAAAGAAAATAAAGAACGAAGACATAAGAAGTCCTCCTGATATGGAAGAAAGGCTGGCCACTCCTCCGGTCTTGCGAAGACCTCGAGCACCGTCTCGCAGTCCGTCGACATCTCCACCTCCAGAGCTTGAATCGCTATCAATGATTCCATGGCCCAAAGAACCGCCTCGATCTCTGCATGCAGCGCTGATAAGCTGCGATGAATACACCGTGCACTGGAACACACACCCTCTACTGAATCTGGAAATCCGAACCATCATAACCCCGATTTGAGGTCTGAAGTCTTCCAGGAAGCGTCCACAAAGCACTTGTAGCCCGTGAACCCTGATTGGGCTGTAGATGGGAAAATCTAATCGGCTTTATGGTCCCTTGTCTGACGTGCTGATCGAAAGCGAGGTATCGAGACTGTTGCTCGCGCTTATATCCATTCTTTAAATTCCCCTGAGGCACATGTAATAATACTACGCGGATCGCTAATAGTATTCGAGAAAAAGTGCTCATTTTGTGTTTTCCACAGGTTCCAAATCAACCACGGAAAAACTTCAAGTTCCCCTCTATCCGGTAATCTCCAAAATAGGTAATCCAGGTTGTACCAGATAGATTTCCCTGGAAATACATCAATGGGAGATGGAATTGCTGATAAGGCCCATGTTTGAATAGCCATCGGGCATCGGAAAAGAGCATGGTTGATAGTCTCCTCCTCAACTCCACACCGGGAACACGTTGGGTCACATTTGATCCCCCAGTTCCTCATATTTCCATTGACTGCTACGTTCCCCGATAAGATTTGCCATAAAAAGTGTCTAATCTTATTCGTGGAGTCCACACGCCACACGTGCTCATATAAGGCTCGAAAATTTGGTCCGGAGCATAACTCTTCCTTCTGAGAATATTCTTCCACAGCAAGGTATCCTGATTTAACAGAGTATCTTCCATTCCTACTAAAATGCCAACCCCAATAGTCTTTCCTCGACTCTCGTGGAATCGGGAATACTGTATCATTTATTATTAAAATACTGTATTTTTTAAAATACTTTATTTTTTATTAAAATACTTTAATTTTTAAAATACTGTAATTTTAGTATAATTAAAAAAAAAATTGAAAAAAAAAAAAATTTGTTCTAAGCAAACACGAAAAGCGAAGAACGAAGAAAGCGAAGAGCGAAGATCGAAGAAAGCGAAGAGCGAAGAACGAAGTCACACACGAACCAGAGCAAGAGCGAAATCAACCATGATTCTAGAGCAAGATCGAAGAGATTACGAACTAAAACGACTAAAATCACGAACTAAAACGGCGAAATCAATTGCGAAACCTCATTCACCACAAATCATTTCCAAAAGCAAATTCACAATAACACCACAATAAACCCAAAATTCGCGCAAGGATCACACCCAACCACACAACCAATTCCTACTTATAACTGTTTAACCAACCTCATTCAAGCATTTCTCGAAATCACTTTCTAAAAATTTGAGAAACAAAATCAAAATTGTGAAGGAAAACATTGAGAAACTTACATGGGTTGAGTGGACAGGAGGAAATGGAGGGATTACGGTCACAGAATGGCTGTAAGTGGAGGAGGTGAGTGGCTGTAAGTGAAGGAGGTGAGTGTTAATGGCGGACGAGAAGGAAAGAGATGAAGATGGTGTATTTATGTCGGAGATGGTCGGAGGTGGTCGGTACCCATCGGACCGCGTGGCAACACCCCGATTTTCGCGAAAATTATGTTCGCGCCTCTTGCCCTCCTCTTTCCCCCCTCTTTCCCGTCAGTAATGGTCGGTTTTCACTTCGTCCGACCGAAACCGACCGTTTCTCGTATAAGTTCATACACATATCACAAATTATTAACACTTATACGTATTAATAATTATGTCTAAAAATTATTTTGAAATGACACATACTTATTTATAAAACGTTTTTACATATTTAACGGTTTCATAATACAAATTGTTAAACACAAAGTTATTCAGAAGCAGAATCGTAGTCGTTAGACGCGTCTGTAGAACTTCCGGTTGACTCTCTACCAAACTCTCCTATATAGTCATCAGAGTCATCATGTATTGTAGCATCATCGTGTTCTGTGACATCTACACACAGATCGATACCAAGTTCAATATCAAGCGGTCCAAGTATCCCCGGTGTTGCTTGCTGCATAGGATCATGTTCTGCAGGTCCATTCAGTCTTCCACGTGGGTTGATGGAAGCTACTGTAATCCAATTGTTACGTCTGTTTGAAACTTGTGGGTATGTTAGGTAGAAAACATGGTCAGCTTGTAAAGCAAGTATGAAAGGATCATATTTCGGGAGCTTACGTCGAGAATTAACAGATGTCACCCCAAACTCATCGATGCGTACACCAGTGCCAACGGTAGGGTCATACCACTAACAATTGAAAATTACGCATTTCAAACCCATCAGACCTGGGTAGCTTACCTCTAATATCTCTCGCAGCACCCCATAGTAAATTGTGTCACCAGACTTTGAAGAAACACCATGATCAGAAGTTGGTCTTTTCATCCCCTCACGGAGAATTTTAAATGCATAACCTCGTGTGCAGTACATTGGATAAGAATTCGCTACTGACACTGGACCCATAACAAACTCTTGTACCCATGTCGGAAACTGTTGTCCAAGCGAAAACACTTTGTAACCTACATTCAAATATCGTGTCAAATACATTAATTCAAAAATTTTATAAGTATTAACTGTCTCAAAAAAAATTCTGAACGACTTACGTAAAATTTTAACCACTCGATATACTCCCCATCTTTGATACCGTATATATCTTCATCAGACAGGGTGGGATAAGTTGCTCTTAACTGAGCCATGTATACCCTGTAATTAATTGTGCTAACTTAATTATATGATCCACATAAACACAAATGATATATTGCAATATAGATACTATTAAAAACATACCGCTCTAGTTCTGCGAGTTCACCACAGTTATTTGCAATATACATATGCATATGTTTGATCTCTGCAGTACTTAGTTTTCTCTGTTTAGCTTTTCTGCTCAACCTACCCACCTGACAAAATGTATCGAGCGCATATGCGGGGAAAATTGGGTGTAGACCTCCGTCATCATGTCTGGGTGGTCTGCGCCGCTTGGTTTGAATATTTGGATGAAAGTACATTGCAGAGAAATTTGCGGTTTCTTCATTCAAGCATTGTGCAACAATGGAACCCTCGACTCTGCTCATGTTTTTGACTTTCTTCTTTAAGTGAAACATATATCGTTCAAACGGATACATCCATCTGTACTGAACATGACCTCCTAACTCTGTAATGTAAAATATTGGTATATCAAGTTAAATACAAATTACTTAAAGACATAATGGAAATATAATAACCTGCTTCTCGTGGTAGATGGATCGGAAGATGCTCCATGACATCAAAGAACGATGGAGGAAATATATTTTCCAGGTTACACAAAATTACTGGAATTTTCTCATTCAAGTTCTTAATACCGTCGTCAGTTAGTGTCCGCGAACACAAGTCACGGAAAAATGCCCCCAAGCCTACAAATAATATAGATTGATCGTCAGTTTCAAATACGTAAACCCCACTTACATGATACAAATAATATCTGAATCTTCTCTCTAGTAAATCATACAATTATCGATACAGATATCTATCATCTCGTACGGTAACCCAAGTCCGGCAACCAATTTCTGCACCTCGGTGTAAGAACTTGGGGCTATATTATCTTTCGGTAGAGTCCTGCTAAACAAATTAGTTATTGTATCTACACATGACTCAACTAAATTGTAATATGTCTTGATGTTCATCAAGTCAGTTGCAGTCGATAATGGTGATATGCCATCCTCGCACCCACCGTACAGCGGCTTTTTCGCTGCATCCAACATATTATAAAAACTTTGTGCTTCAATATTTGGTTCATCCCCTCTATTTGTTCCCACCTCAAAATCAGGTATATTATCCCTCAATGCATCGTTCACCATCTGAATTGAACCAATTACGTTTTCTGAATCAACTCTCGATTCCACCACTGCATCCCTCTCAAAACATTCAGTGGAACTTCTTACATTACCAATACTTCCAAAATCTTCTAGCATAGTTCTGCCACTACCAAAACCACATTATACATTTGCACTAGTACTTGCAAAATTAACCATAGCTGGGTTCTCTCCATGTGAGTACCATACTTTATATTCCGGCATAAAACTTCTACTATATAGATCCAGCCATACTTGTTTTACAGAAGTAAATCTCATATTTTTACATTTAGTGCAGGGGCAGTACATCTTACCAGTTTCACGAGTTATGCTTTGATTTCCGGCAAACTCCATAAATTGTTTCATCCCTGCTGCATACGCTTCGGTAAGTAACCCCATCTCTGGATCGTTTTTATCTTCATTCATCCAAGCCCAAAATTGATATTTGCCATTATGTTTGGTAATTTATGCAAAAATGATGGTGTTGAGGGAAGGGGATCGTTTAAGCTATATATAGAAGTAAATGTCTACCGTTTCTGACGGGTACTGACGCATCTACCTGTTTTCGGTTACAATTGAAAACGACACATGCGGAACGTTTTGTACTGGTCACGTCGGTAACCGTCGGAAACAAGTCCCATCGGTTGTGGTCGGAAAATTTCCGACAACAACCGACAACCGTCGTCGGTAATGGTCGGTAAATACATATGGTCGGTGTTGGTAGAAAATTACCGACCACACCCGACCGCATCTCGAACTTTGCTTTACGCGTTGCTTATGGTCGGATCTGTTGTCGGAATAATCCGACCCAACCCGTGCTGTCGGAAATGCGGTCGAATTTCTCGATGTTTTCTTGTAGTGTATAATATATAATAACAATATAGTACTACCACTAACTTAACTCCATAATTTTTTATTGAGATCTAAAACACGATCGTATCTTCGTAAAAGTATTTTGGGTTAGTAATAATGAATAACAAAAAAAATCCCAGAAGGTTTTATACTCTTCACGTGTAAGTAGTTGTTGGTATTGTTTGTTTTATAAGTTTTATATCTTTACAGGAGGAAGACAAAGATAAAAAAGATTGTTTGCAATTTTTAATAAATTATATATCTCTCATTTGTTTAAGAAAAATCCAAATCTAAGAAGTAAAAATATTGAATATAGAGAAGATTACAAATCTGCAAATTATTCCCATGTGGAAGCTCAACCAATCTGATGTTAATAGCCTTCTTTGGAGTTATGTGAAGTGTTACCTTTATGGCCACAGCTTTCATGATGATAATTACAATCAATAACTGGTCCATTTCATTACCTCATTGTTGTAGATAATATTTACACATAGATATAGCGTGCAACAGATGATTTTGATATCTCGAAATGATTAAATTAAGCAAATTGCAATTATATACGTAAACTAAATCAAATGGCATTAAAGGTATCATCTAAAGGAATATACGTAATAGAGAGATATGAGAAGACATCTTCCTTACTATATGAAATTATAAGAAGTAACATAGTCGAATCCCGATAGACAAAACAAACTATTTTTTTTTTTTTGTCAATTACTCACATTTAAATTCCATTTCTACTACTACATAGGAGGTTCGATCTTTGATGTTTTGAGGATTTGTAAAGTGACTACACAAGTAGGCCATTTTCTTCGATATTTATTATTTAAAAATTACTTTTATGAGAAATCATAATCTTTAATTAAAAAATATAAATCATATTATTTTGATAAAATTCAAATAGTCTGGTTTGTTTACTTTTGATATAGTTCGATCCTAGTTGATAAATTCAAATTCTACTCAACTTTAATTAGAATATATAAGGTGTGAATAGGTTATTATCGATTTAATTATTTGAAAAAAAAGAAATCAGTAAAATTAAATGGTTTTCTTTTTATTTTCTATAATGGAATTTATAAATGCAGCCTGTTACGGCCAAAATTGGGTAGAAACATTTGAGATTTCACTTTCAAAAGATCATTTTCAACATCAAGTTGTATGCATACTTAATTTAATAATTTTTGTTTCCAATAATTATGGACCGCCTATGGCCTATAGACATTTTTGTGTATGTATGTGGTCCAATTGACATCACATGCCAATCAAGCTTATTATATATGATAGGAACTGCAAAATCTACTTTATATGTTCCACCAATTTATACATAATTAATAATATGGTCATATCTTGCAATGCTCCTATAATAAGTATTTTGTTTTGAGGTTGATACAAGTTTTGGTATCAAAGGTAATGAAATCGAGTTTGTCGGTTCTATTATATCAAATTACTAGTTTGTGACATGTGAAGTGTTTAATCACTATGAATTATATAAATCTCGACTTGTTATGTCAGATAAATACAACAATAACAAAATTGTCAAATGATAAAATAGGGGAATAAAAAATGTAACACAGTATACAACATTAGAAATTATATTTTTAGACTAATGATGTTTTGATGTCTATAATTATACTTTCAATATGTTCATTGTATATAGTAGAATCAATTCCAAAAACGTTGAAACTTTAATAACTCCGAATGCTCGCTCACATTTTTATAATGAAATTTTAGAGAACATATGATCTATTTGTTTGGGAGAAAAATTTACGTAAAATTCAATCTATCAAAAATCTCATATATATGAAATAGACAAATATGATTGATTTTTATAAGAATATTATGCTGAACAAAAGAATTTTACCAATCAATGTCTAAAGCAAATCACATTGAACATAGTCCAAACTAGTACGATTAGATCATGTTAAAGCTAATAGGATTTGATTAATTAATGATGTGGATTAAAGAGTTAACTTAATAGGGGTTAAAACGAGTACTTTATAGTTACTGCGGCCGCGTGAAAAACTAAAATATGAGTTAAAATAGAAAAAAATAATTACTATTATAAATAAATGCAATAAAAAATAGGGCTTTATCTGTTTCTCTCTGGTTCAGAGGGAGAAGGCGAAAGGGTTCTTCAACTCTGGTGTTGCGTGAGAGAGTAACTTATATTAGAAGCTTCTGCGTTACTTTCTATTTATAAAAAGGCGAAAAATTATTGAAAAAGCAAAAAAAATTCCTTGTTGAAGCGAAGCGGAAGAGGGAGAAGACGAAGAAGAGAAGAAATTGAGAATACTATTTGTTTAAGTGGTGGTGGTGAAAGGGGTTTTCGTATAGAGATCTTTGATCCTTTTGTTGGATAGTTTTTCGACTTTGACATTCGTCTCTTCACGCAATCGCGCTCGTTTTTCATATCACGTCTGCTTTTTCCGTCTTCTAGGGTTAGCTTAATTTTTTTGGGTTCATTTTGATTTTTTTTTTTAAACTAAATTGTTCTGGGTACGAAGGCGAAAAGGGGATACTGATTTGGTTGGACAGTTTATTTTGTGGATTTCGCTAAAATTTGGAGTCTTTGAGGATATTTTGTGGTGGGAAAAAAATATTAACAATTTCGAGACGGTGGATTCTGGTTTTTGTCCATCTCCTGGTCGTAATCAGGTCTTCATGTTGGGAGTTTAAAAGGTTTTGATCTGAAATATAACAAAAGCTCAGAGATTTGACCAGGGTTTCTGATTTATCTGGATTTTGGTCAAGGACCAAAAATAAAGCAAACCTTGGTTCTTCTGAGGTGAGTCACCTTTCTTAATTTGGCTGGGTAAGGGATTCTGTGGTAGAGAATTTGGGGTCCTTTGGTGGCTACTATGAGCTCAAGCTTCACTGAGAGTTTCGCCGATGATGGCAAGCTTCTTCTCTGTGTGGCTGAGAATGGCCACTCGTTTGAATTTGAATGCAGCGAGACCACTTCAGTTGAATCTGTGATGCGTTTCGTTGAGTCTGTTGCTGGTATTGGCTTCTCTGATCAACTTCTTCTCTCGCTGGATATGAAACTTGAGCCACAAAAGCTACTTTCTGCTTTCGGACTTCCTGCGAGTGACCGAGAAGTGTTTATATTCAACAAGGCTATGCTTCAAAACAACTCTCATCCGCCATCACCGGAAGATGTAGTAGATTTACAAGACGTTGCGGACGCTTTACCACCGGCTTCATTACATGATCATCATCCTTTGGACGATGCATCGGATCCAGCTTTAAAGGCTTTACCTTTGTATGAGAGGCAATTTCGGTACCATTATCATAAAGGCCGCACCATCTACAATTGTACGGTTGCTAAGCATGAGAACTGCGAGAGATTAACGAGAGAGCAAAAGGTACAACAGCGGGCTGTTGAAGTTGCTACTCGGAATCTGGAACAGTATTACAGGGTGATCTATCAGAACTTTCTTGAATTTATGAAGCGCTATAAGCAACAACACCGCCTCCATTCTGATTTGCTTATGAATTTTGGAAGGGATATTGAGAAATTGAGGTCAGTTAAGATTCACCCTTATCTGCAAACTGATTCGAGGAAATGTTTACTGGACTTTGTCAAGGAAGATAACCTCAAAAAGGCTGTGGAGAATTGTGCAAGCTCTCACAAGCAATTTGAGAATAAGATTGCACAGTTCCAGCAGATGTTTGTTGAGGTAAAGCGCAAGGTTGAGGAGCTATTTGCTTGCAGGGCTTCCTTATCAATGAAGAAACTAGAAGTAGCTGTTAAAGATCATGAACGGTTCATTAATGAGCAAAAAAGCATCATGCAATCTCTCAGGTTTGTTCATTTCGCAAAATGGGAGTAACTTTTTATCTGCGTCCGTTGGCAATTTTGTTTTGTTGTGTGAGTCGATTCATTTGATACATTTTCACCATGGAATACTATGGGATATTCTGTTGATCTGACAGTGTTTTATGAATCTTGAAACAGCAAAGATGTCAACACGGTGAAGAAACTTGTGGATGATTGTATGTCTAGCCAACTATCCTCATCTCTCCGTCCCCACGATGCTGTTTCTGCCCTGGGTCCTATGTACGAAGTGCATGACAAGAATCATCTTCCCAAAATGCAAGCTTGCTATAACTCGATTTCAGAATTGCTGGATTTCTGCACGAACAAGAAGAATGAGATGAACAACTTCGTACACAGTTACATGCAAAAGATTACATATGTCACATACATCATCAAAGATGCTAAGTTACAGTTTCCTGTTTTTAGAGAAGCAATGGTGCGCCAGGACGACTTATTTGCAGACTTGAAGTTAGTCCATGGTGTTGGCCCCGCTTATAGGGCCTGTCTCGCAGAGGTGGTGAGAAGAAAAGCCTGTATGAAGCTTTACATGGGCATGGCTGGCCAATTGGCAGAGAAGCTTGCTATGAAAAGAGAAACAGAGGTCAGGAGACGTGAGGAGTTTCTTAAAACACATGCTCCCTTTGTACCTCGTGACGTGTTGGCTTCAATGGGTTTATATGATACCCCCACTCAATGTGATGTCAATGTTGCTCCGTATGATACTAGTTTGCTCAATATTGAATTTACTGATGTTGATCGATATGCTCCTGAGTATCTGGTTGGATTACATTCTAGGGTTGCATCCTCAAGGAGTTCACTGACCATGTCTAGTGATAGCTCACTTTCGGCTGAGCCTGAGGAGTTAGGTGTAGATTCTTTCGACAAAGACAATTTTAATGATATCCTAGCAGCCTCTGAATTAGTAGATATAGCTGGAACCAGCAAGTTGGAAGTTGAGAATGCAAAACTAAAAGCTGACCTTGCTTCTGCAATCTCTCGGATATGTTCATTGTCCCCACAATTTGAATATGAGGTACTGGATGAAAATGATGTGGAAAATCTGTTGAAAAATGCTGCAGAGAAAACAGCAGAGGCATTACAGGCCAAAGATGAGTATGAGAAACATCTCCTTATTATGCTCAAGGAAAAACAAATGCAATGTGATTCTTATGAGAAGCGCATCCGTGAATTGGAACAACGTCTCTCTGATGAGTATCTACAGGGACAGAGACATAACAATAAGGATGCATCTGGCTTAAACCCAATGCACGCAAAAATTAGTGGATACAAAGTAGAAGCTTCAGGCGATGTGGAAGTGAATAAAGCTCATGTGTCTGGAACAGAGCCAATGGATGAGGTTTCTTGTGTTTCAAATCTATCTGGCAAGCAGCCATGTAAAGCTCGGGAAGGTATGGATGAGAATATGGTAGATTCCTCTCAGGTACTCAGTCATCCGCTTGACTCATCGATGCTGGAAAGCCAGCAAAACAATGAGAAAGCTGGAAAGGATGATGTGGTGGGGGAAATAGGTGTGTATCTAAGTAACAGTTCGACAGCCGATAGCCTACCAAAATCTTTGGATGTTGATGTGGCAACTGGTAGATGTTTAGATGCCAAACACAGTGATAATATTATCTTGGGACTTAGAAAGGAGCTGATGGAAAAATCAAATAAACTGAGTGAACTGGAGCCCAAGCTAAATGGTGCAATGGAAGAAGTAGCTACTTTGAGTAGAGAGTTGGAGGCGAATCAGAAGCTTCTCGAAGAATCCCAGGTTCGGCAGATTTTATATTTCTTAGTTTCTATAATCTTTCTAACTCTTAGTTCTATTCATCGCATTGTTAGTCTTTACTTTACTTTTAACTTTGTCCTAGACGTCTACATTTTAGTACTGAAGGTGCTAGTATCAGGTCTATTGTCTGTGATCTTCAACGATAGTGTTGTTAATAATCTGTGAAACAGTTTTTATGTATGTGATTTGGCAGACATTTCACCTAGAAAATTCTAGAGATACAATAAGCATGGATCTGCTAATCTGTGTCATGACCAGATAGCTTCTGTACCTTGGACATTATAGGAAGCTATTCCTCTAAATTGTTCCTTTGATTGTAGATGAACTGTGCGCATTTGGAGAACTGCTTACATGAAGCTAGAGAAGAAGCCCAGACTCATCTTTGTGCTGCTGATAGTAGAGCTTCTCAGTATAATGCACTTCGTGCATCGGCTGTGAAGATGCGAGGTCTCTTTGAACGATTCCGGAGCTCTGTCTGTGCTGGTGGTGGGGTTGCTGATTTTGCTGACTCCTTGCGAACTTTGGCTCAAGCTCTAGCTAAGTAAGTTCCCATCTGTAATGCTTCTCAAAAAGTAACCTCAAGTCTTTTCTATCTTTGGTTATATGGCAGTACCTATCCCACAGTTCAAGATCCTGTTCTGACATTCTTTTGATTTGCATTTCTCGTACTTGGGAATTTCTCAGCTCCGTTAATGACAATGAAGATGATGGTACTGCTGAGTTCCGGAAATGCATCCGAGTCCTGGCAGAAAAAGTTAGCTTCCTCTCCAAACACCGAGAGGAATTACTGGAGAAGTGCCAAAATCTTGAAGCTACAAGTGAACAGACAAGAAAGGATTTGGAGGAAAAGAAAGAGCTGGTGAAAACATTGTACACTAAGCACCAACTTGGGAAGCAGGTAGTTACCTTATCTCTAGTAACAGTCATTGTTCTTGCAGCAAATGCGCTAGTTATTTCATAGTCAGGTTGCATCTCAATCGTTCTTTCTATAGTATGGTTTGTTCTGGAATTGAATGAGAATATTGGTGAATTTGTGGTGACAGGCGAATAAGGAAAAGATATCATTTGGCCGTCTTGAAGTCCATGAGATAGCAGCATTTGTGCTCAACGAAGCTGGACATTACGAGGCAATCAATAGGAACTGCCCAAATTACTACTTGTCCTCTGAATCCGAGGCATTGTTTACTGATCATCTCCCAAATCGGCCTGCATATATTGTTGGACTGATTGTCCACATTGAGCGCCAAATAGTGAAACTGGCATCAGCACTTTCAGCTTCTGCATCTCTAGAGGCAGGTAAAACAGATCATGTCTGCTCAGACCAGGGCTCGAGAACTCTGGCATCCAGTTTAATTTCAACATCATCTTCAGCAACAACAACATCCAACCCTTATGGTATTCCTTCAGGATGTGAATACTTCATTGTGACTATAGCAATGCTTCCTGACACTGCTATTCATCAACAAGCTTCCTGATCCTTTTGCTTGTTCTCAAGGCAGATAGATGTGATGGAAGAAACTCCCCCTCAAAAAAAGAACAAAAAAAATGTACATATTTTCAATTCAAATAACTATCTATAACCAGAAAGCCCCTTATATGATTTGTGGGTGTTGGGTTTCATTTTTTTTAATATCTTTCTTCTTTCTGTACAGCAAATGGTTACTGATCTTATCTTTAGTTTAATCTTCTTATCCTTGTACATACTGTGCTTCTCTTTAAATGATGTAATAAAGAACAAACCTAATATTAAGAATTGGTAAAAGTAGAAAATAATGGAATGCATACGTCTCTCCAAACTTTGTTTTATATTGAGGATAATCTACAGAAAATTAATTATCAAAACATGTTTTTCTCAAATCCCTATGAGGGTTATAGTTACAAAGAGATAAATTCGATTTACAAGAAAAAAACAGAAAAGCTACTAGTCCAGGTTCCTATACTTCCTTGAAAGAAAGGCGGAATCTATAAATCATCTATTATATGCATCACCATCTTCTTCTGAAATGTTGGACAAGAACTTTGGCAAGGATGTGATCCGGGGAAGGTGTAATAACAAATCGCCGAATGAGTCTTTCCTTAACATACCCTGTGGTTTGCTGCTGGAAGCAGGATCAAGAACTCTGTTGCTGTTGTTGTTGATATTGATTTCAGATACAGTTCCCTTCATATCATTGGTTTCAGACTTCAGTCCAACCGAGATTTCCGAATTGAGCTGTGAGTTTGCAGCAACGTTGGGGTCCTTGTACAAGAGGTTGAATAAAGAGTTAACCCTTGGCATGAGGGACTTTTCATCTGGTGCATCGAATTGGATATTATCACTTAGTAACTGCTGTTTCATGGTCTCAAATTTCTCCATATTTTGCGGATCATTTCCACCAGCAGAATCAGAGAGAAGTCCAACAAAATCACTCACAGACATAGATTGGTGTAGTCCAGGTACTTTTATCTGACTTGAATCACTGATGTTCCTTGAATCAGGTAATAGCGCAACAAAATCACTCACTGACATAGATTGGTGTAGTCCAGCTACTCCTTCAACCTGACTCGATTCCGTAGGGATTTTAGAATCACAGAGAACTGCAAAGAAATCGCTCAGTGAAATAGATTGGTGTAGTCCAGGTGCTTCAGTGTGACCACAATCTGTTCGGTTTCTTGAACTGACTGCTTCAGCACTCCCGATTCCTTCGTTTGCGCGAGCATCTATCACTAGAGATGAATGACGAACACAAGCAGATAAAGAATATCCACAATCTTAGTATGGTTCAATAGAAATGAAAAGGAAGTTCTAACAAGGAGCTATCACAAGTAACCAGAATGGAAAGTTATCACAATACCTGAGCTGGGCGATGGTGCTTCGTGAGACAGATACATATGTTCAGATGACGACTGAGCCCCAACAGGAGATGCTAAGTTCTGAGTCCCAGAGATTGAAGGACCTGTGCTAATATTCAAATTGCCAAAAGGATGGCCTCTAGATTCACTTGGATCCTCAAAAATAGATTGCCGTGCATCAAAGAGGGGAGAGTCCATCGTTATCTCCGGCTGTCGGCTTAAATGGAACAGGCGATGATCACACTGAACGAGCTTCTCAAAATGTTTGTTCATTATCCCTTGAGCACATTGCAGAAAATGCTGCCTAACAGATCACAGGGAGACTATCGTTAACTGAAGTTAGGACATAGACTTTTTAATAGACACAAAATGCTACTTTTCAATTACATGAAACCTTTACTCCTAAGTGCAGAGCAACCACGTATCTGTACCTGTTCATGCTGGCTTGGCCATCAGTAAAATCTGATGTCGCCTGCCACAATGTATGTTTTCTAGGTTGTGGGTTTGTTTCCCGGAAAAATAAGGGCTGCCTAGCAAGCTGAAACATAAGAGCAGTGATTAGAGTTGCACAAGAGCATAGGTTGGAAAAACATATAGAAAATGAGTGAATATTATACCACGAGAGTCAATGTTCCAGGTCCATCTTCAGGACAGTTTGCCTTTAAAGCCATAATATCTGACCATTGGATCTCAATTTTACTCTTAAGACCTTGTTCCAACACTTCCCAAACAAGTTTGTGTTTTGCAAAGTAACACTTTGCCACCAAATCACCTTCATACCTCGACTTATACTACCAAAAACAAAACAGAAACAGAAACAGTGTCAACTCAGATTCTGATAGCACCACGAAACATATATACCAAAACGAAACATTGCTTAGGGCTCACCTCCCACTGCCCGATCTTCAAAAGCGAAGCAGGAAAGTTGGAAGCTTTCAGCTTCTCAATACTTCCTGGCGCCAAAGTCGCTCCAACTGGAGCAGCACTAATACCTTTACTTTCTTTCTTAACAGCAGAGCCAGCTGCACTAGCTTGCACCGTTTTGGCTTTCGGGTCACCACTTTGCGTTAGCCTCATCTGAATCAAATCCAACAAAGATGGACTCTTCCTAAGACTCAGTCCAAGAGGACTCGGCTCATCAAGCGGGTTATACTTGGCTGGTGCCATTGGTGATGAGCTTGTCCCAGAGCTCCATAACTAATTCAATGCAAGATTAAATTAAAAATCAGAAAAAAATATTCCTTCCAAAATACTAATTGCAACAAAAGAATCACAATATTATCGTAAAGCAAGCTAAACGAGCTATCTTCATAAATGAAAAACATCGTGGCTTATAATTTTTCTTTATTAAGAGGCTGAAAGACTACGCTTTGGTGTCAAATAGTCGCAGAAACAAAACAGATCAGCTAATCTGAAATAATAGAAAAAACAAACCTTAGATCGTTTGTTGAGAGGTCCATGCTCTTCTTCTAAATCATCTTCAACAATCTCCAATTTCACCGGAAACTCATCTCGGCACTTCGCCGCGAATTCAGACTCCGGTCTAATACCTCCAGATTTCCTCATTTCCACCATTCAAAAACGAACCTTTTCTCCCAGAATAATCTTAAAATCAGTTGAATTCGGTTAACCCGCCAAAGAGATCAAAGAAACAAAAAAATGAAATTTTTGAGAAAGGATTTTATCTGAACGCGAGAGAGAATCAAGCAAACCCTAGAAATTAGAGTAATACTAACATTTATGGGATCTCTCTCTTTCTCTCTCTCTTTGATTGTAAAAAAGGATTCTCCTGGCGGCTACCGACGCGCGAATCTCGCTGTTGGACCGCCACGCGCTATCCAAATTGTACATTAGGTTGAATCTGTAATTACCAAACTAGCCACCAAGTTAGACGAAGAGAAGAAGGGGTAATAATGTCATTTTACCTTCCATTAAATATTTAGTTAATTCGCTGGCGAACAGCCAGTAGTTCTCTCGATATATTGGGTGGGTCCCATATTTGCTTTTCTTCATGACGGCTATAGATAGAGAATTTGCCACGTGTCACTCATTTCTTAATTAATTACATTTTTTTGTGTTGTCACTAGTCAAACTATATGCTTTCTTAACTCACTTTTGGTAATTGAACATAAAATTAAATTCAACCTTATCTTAATCCTATGCAAATGAAATCAACTTTTTTTCTTCTGTAACATTTAAAAAAGTTGAACAAGATATGGACATATTATATGCTTACATAAAAGTAGTTTTTGAATAAAATATTTTGGAGTGAACCATTGTCTACATCATCAAATTGATTTTAGATTTTTAATCATAGAATTGGATATATCTTTGCAATCATATATGATTCTATATTGGTACAACCTCTTTGACAACAAGTATTCTAATCTTATACAATATTTTGGTACGAGTTTGATTACCGTACACATTGGCATTATGTCATATAATAACACAATCTAATAAGATTCCACAAACTTGAAAATAATTTTGACCTAACGAAATTGAGTGTTATAGGTCCTGTATCTACGGACGTCCCTCTCCTATAGAATGGCAAATAGAGAAAAATAAATAATGACTATTAGCTATTCTTGTCAAATTATAAGTCACATACAAACAAAACACAAAACACCCTCTTGTCTTTACTTTTCCTCATCGCTAGAGATTTCTTCTGTTGTTTCAACCTATCAATATCAAAAGAACAATATATTGGAGGAGGAGGAAGAAGAAGAATAAAAAGAAGAAGAAAGAGCGAATTGTAAATGGAGGATGATATAGTACCATTAAGCGTTATTTGAGATCTATCTTCATATTTGAGATCGATCATTTATTAGAATCATAATGCCTGTGCCAAATCCACAGGCGGGACAAACTTTTATCTGTCTCATTACCTTTTTTCTGTTCTTATCAATCGCTGTTGGAGGAGGTTGTCTAATTGCATACACAGTTCTTCCTTATCCTCCAATCTGGCTCTCTTACCTCGGCATTGTCTTTGTCTGTCTTCCTTGGTTCTTTTGGTTCTTAACATTTGCATACCGTATTCTTTCACGGACTTTTGGATTTAGGATGGTTGTTGGATCCGGTGGTAATAATAACAACACTACTGCAGAGTCACGAGATGTTGACCCTCCTGAGCAATCTTTAGACCCTCCTGATGATCCAGAGACAACAGGTCATCCACAAGGACAAGTACTTGTGTCAGTTGAAGGTAACCAATCGAAGAAAAGAATGTCAACCTCAAGTAGTACTACTGTTGGGTCGCATGAAAGTGAGATGCCATTAGCTACTTCTATGGGATCATGATCATATATGTATTGACACATAAAAGGATCTTGCCATAGATATAGCATGATCCGGATTCATGGTAATGCTGAGCAGATTCTTAGCCTCTTTGTAAACATGGAAAGTTTTGCCTTTTTACTTTTACATTTTGTATCTTATACAGGTAGATTTGTATATTCAACATGTAAAGAAAGTACACCTTCTCAAACCCAAACCCTCAAAGTTGATATAGTTTTTCACTGAAATCAAGCAAGAATGTTTGTTTATAGCTTGAGATTCTTTAGGGTAGATCAACATCTAAGATTTATGGATCATCTTTTTGCAATTTTTGTATATATCTATAACTAGTTTGGTAATATAATAATTCTGCGTGAAGCCTTTGATTTTAGGCTAAAACTTGCAGGCTTTTTAACTTGACAAACAAGCCAAGTTTTGGAATTGTTGTTCTAAATCATAACTGAACCGAACCGGATTGGACATCAACGATATAAACCGGACTTGAGTCGAATCAATTTTGAATTAAAGGATAACTCTTTGGGCAGAGACGAGTTTTCTAGTTTGAGATCTTACTATGTCTCTCGCGCGAACGAATTTCCTCACTTCTTCATTTCTCTCATCGAGCCATGACTTGCGGATTCCTTACTCTAGAGTGGTACTCTCTTACCCTCGTTGCCAGAAACACCGGATTCTCTGTGCTGCGAAGCGAACTGGGAAGCGGAGATACCCTTCCGAGAGGAGGAAACTAAGGGCAGAGCAGAAGGATGCTGTGGCCAAGGTTAAGAACAAGCTCGAAGGAGTTTGGCGTCTCTATAAGCTCGGAGTTCCTGTTGGAGATGACCCTGGAAAGGATTCCCTTGGGATTTCCGAAGGTTTGCTTCAAGCCATTGCTAAAGTTATTGAATTTCCGGTGAGTTTTCCGGTGAAAATTTCGAAACTTTTTCTGGGTATGAAATTATAGTTTGTGTAAGTGGGTTGATAATATCTGTAATATGAGAAATTTAATTGAAATTTCCAATATTTCTATTGTGGGTTTCAGGTTGCTGCGATGCTGCCAGAAGAAGCATTTACAGTGATTAGGAAATCTTTTGACGCTAGGAAGGTACTTTTCGATTTGATTTCACATTTTGTTACTATATGATGTGGTTCAAGTGAGTGAAAGTTTTCATCTTTTGTTCAGATTCTGAAAGAACCCAAGTTTGTGTATACTGTGGACTTAGATGTGAATACACTTCTTGAGTTAGAGCCTCGTGCTCATGATTTCATTTTCCGGTTAGAGCCTAAGATTGGGGTTATTGAACATTTGTCTACCGAGAAGAGTGTTTCTGGTGACTTAATTAGTGTAGTAAATGATTGTAAAAAGATCAACAGTGAGACATCATCCGTAGCATATGAACCTCAAATTGTTAATGGTTCTGGAGGCTCACATCAGCATGGAGGAGGAAACAGCAAACAGAAAATCGCAGTTGTTGGCGGTGGTCCTTCTGGTTTGTTTGCAGCTCTTGTTCTTGCAGAGTTCGGTGCAGATGTGACATTGATTGAAAGAGGGCAAGCAGTAGAAGAAAGGGGGCGTGATATAGGAGCTTTGGTAGTTCGGAAGATTTTGGATACGGAGAGTAATTTCTGCTTTGGCGAGGTTTTTAAACCTTCTCTCTTAACTAACTTATCATAAGTACTTCAGTCTTTTGCTCATTCTTCTTGTGTGTTTGTTACTATCAAAGTCATATTTTAGCGCTTATGCATCGCAGGGTGGTGCAGGTACTTGGAGTGATGGAAAACTTGTTACTCGAATAGGAAAGAACAGTGCCACCGTTTTAGCAGTTAGTATTTTAAGACTTCCCGTAGTTAAATAAAAGCATTTCATGTTTGAGTAGAAATGATAATATTGTGACCATTGCTTTAACTGTTACCAGGTGTTGAAGACGTTGGTTCGCTTTGGGGCTCCTGATAATATACTGGTCAATGGAAAGCCTCATTTAGGAACAGATAAGCTAATTCCGTTGCTCCGTAATTTCAGACATTATCTTCAAAGTGCGGGAGTAAGTTTTTGTCTGTTACTTTTCTATGCTTTTGGGCCTTTCTTCTCCTCTGAACATCCTCTTTAATTTCATTTGCTTAATTAGGTGACTATCAAGTTTGGAACTCGAGTAGATGATTTACTGGTAGAGGATTCTCGTGTTGTTGGAGTCAGGGTTTCGGAGTCAACAGACCAATTGCAGAGTACCTCCCAGAATTTAAAGTTTGATGCAGTCGTTCTTGCAGTTGGTCACTCAGCACGTGACACATATGAGATGCTTCATTCTCGTAATGTTGAATTGACCCCGAAAGATTTTGCTGTAAGTATCTTATATTTATGCTTTTTGCTTCTTAAATGTTCATTTTGAATCATAATATTATGGATACTCTGTCTCTCCTGGCTTGACTTTATCATTTGATTTTTATCGGTTTGTGTGGACTAGATTGGTTTGCGTATTGAGCATCCTCAGGAGCTTATTAACAGTATACAGGTCAGTTTGATTACCTTGAAACCGTATATCTTTAGTAAATCAGATCCCATGAGTTCGTTTTGACTTTCCGTTATTCAAGCCTTGACTTGTATATATAATACCTATGTTCTTGTGGATGGTCTTTCTTTCCAGTACTCGGATTTGGCTAGTGAAGTTCTTAAAGGACGAGGTAAGATACCAGTGGCGGATTATACGGTTGTTAAGTATGTGGATGGTAAGGCCGAAGATCTCTCACAGTCTTCATCAAAACGCAGTTGCTACTCCTTTTGCATGTGTCCTGGTGGTCAGGTACAGTTTCCTCAAAGAGTGACTTGCTGTTTTTTTTGCATCTTTTTGATTTATCATGAATAGGCCTCTTTCCATGCATATTCAGGTTGTTCTGACCAGCACTAACCCAACGGAACTGTGCATCAATGGCATGTCTTTTTCTCGCCGTTCATCCAAATGGGCCAATGCTGCACTCGTCGTCACAGTCTCAGCAAAAGACTTTGATTATCTAAATCTTAATGGACCCTTAGCTGGAATTGAGTTTCAGGTATTAATCTGAAAGTGATCACTAATACTGCTGTTGAGTTATATTCAATGTTTCTCTTTTTGATTTTGATTTTTCTCTAGAGAGAGTTTGAAAGAAGAGCGGCAATAATGGGTGGTGGCGATTTTACAGTTCCCGTACAAAGGGTCACTGATTTTCTGCAAAGCAAGTTATCTGGTAAGTAACCTTTTCCTAAAGACTCAATTTTCATTGTATGGTTCGAAATCTTTTTATTTGTTTTTGAATATTCTTGTGATGCTAAACAGAATCACCTTTACCTCCATCAAGCTATAGATTAGGAGTGAAGTCTGCAAATCTGCATGAACTCTTTCCTGCTCATATCACTGATTCTCTGCGACAGTCTATATATATGTTTGAAAAGGAGGTTGGTTAGATTTTTCCTCATAGCTGTAGATTGTAAACAACCCTTAGCCTTTAACTTTCTCAAAAATCTGAACTTTCAGTTACCGGGATTCATCTCAGAGGAAGCACTTCTTCACGGCGTAGAGGTATATTATAAATCATCCTTGTCCTAAATCAGTCTACCTTTCAGACTAACAGTTAACCAATAATGATTTAACTTTATTTAACCAGACAAGAACAAGCTCTCCTGTTCGAATACCACGAGACAATGAGACCTACGAGAGCACAAGCTTAAAAGGTCTATATCCAGTTGGTGAAGGAGCTGGTTATGCTGGTGGCATTGTAAGTGCAGCAGTGGATGGTATGTTTTCAGGTTTTGCAGTTGCAAAAAGCTTTGATCTCTTTGATGGAACCATAGAGTCAGTTATTGGAAAGGCTCAAGGTACTGGAGCTGTAAAGTACTGATGATAATGATGAAGAAGACAGTCAAAAACATCCCTCCATCTCTCTGTTTTTCCTGCCCTTGTCGAGGTAAAAGAACATCAATGAGGACTACTTCTTCCTCCATTTTTTGCTGTACCGAAGCTGGAATCATCAGCAACCAGAAGAGAGAATTTTGCCTTAGTTATGTAAGCTTCAGCCAAACAATTAGTAGTTTTAAAAAAGCAAATTAGTGTAATATGCAGCGACTAATTTTGTTATTTTTTCTATATAGTTTCATGAAAACATACTTTGAAATAAGAAGATTTCTTTGGATAAAAAAACTATTTTTGTAGGAAACAGGAAAACGACAAGCTTTAGACAAGCTAAGAAACATTGTGAAGACATTACATATACTCAATAACTCAAGTAGTCACTAGTGTGGTCAATGTAATTGTGCTAAGCATGTGAATACTCATCATTTAGCTTTTGCTTATTTTACTTAATCTGTTAATCACACCAATTAGCCAAGATATATCTTTCATTTCTGCAGTTCTTAATATAGAGGATTATAATAGTAGCTTTATAACAGTAATCATGATAATAAAGGATAGTTATTATATTAGTCTTTATCAAAAAATTTATATACTACTCTTATATAAATAGTACAGTTGACTTCCTTTGCTTTCTACCTTGAGTACAATATATCTATGCAACTAAGTGTGTACTTTCTTTCATTATCCGGAAGTAATAGATATGTATCCTTTTTCCAATAATTGAATCCAAAATTTCCATTAAAATTCTCATAAAATATCACGTGGAAATTATGCAATTCTCTGCAGTCAAATACTAATAAAAAGAAAATAACATAAATAAACTTAACCAGTTAACCAAATACCTTTTCGATACCATTTTTCATTGGCATGGATGCTAATATTGTTTTTAAGCATAAACAATATATAGATTGATCTTCTTTTACTCTTTTGAAGAAGGTAAAAGCTTCTTAGAACCATTATCCGACCACAAGAGACTAGACAAGTACATATGTCATAACATAATTATAAATGTGTGCTAGGTTCAATGATTCTGAAAATTCTGACAGTACGTACATGTGTAGCCAATATAAAACAACATTAATCTTTAACAATAAAAATTGAGTAGCAAAAAGAGTTTGTAATATAAATAATATTATTAAATTGATAGAAACTCCCAAGTGGAAGTAAAGTGGGAACAAAGACTCCACAAGAGAAGGGACACACATAAGAGAGACAAAGGTCTTTAGAAGGCTTAAGATCATTTAATATGTCCAAATCATCTCATGTGGGAGCAAACAATATTGGATTTATTATTAGTTTCTATTCAAAATATGGATTTTTAATTGGGTTTTATATCACTAAACCTCATACTAACTAGTGATTGATTGTTTAAAAAATAAGATATCTAGTTTCAGTATGTAATTGTTTCATGAATGATAATTTGACGATTGTTAAGAGCAAACAATTATGAAATAAGAAATTTAGTTGAGGATTAGCAATCGGAAGTGTTTGGTAAATATAACTATCTTAATTAGAAGAAAAGACCAAACATATATCATGTATAGCTACCTTAATTTCCATTTGTAATAAAATTTGTTTATTTTATTTATATTCAAGATTTAATTTCTTGTTTATGAGTTTATTCCTCACAACTCTTATGAATTTAGGTAAGGTTGAGTGGGAAAAGTAACCGAATGTAAGTAAACTAAGCTTTCGGCGTAAAATGCCAATTTTTTTATTATTATTATTAAAAGGGTGTTAAAAATCGAAGCAATCATCAATTTGATAAAATTATCACGTTTTGTCTCTATCCATTTCAATTTCACAATTTCAATTTTTTAATAATTGAATAAACAAAAAAAAAATTACCTAGAAAGATATATATATGAGAATGTGAGAGTTCGAGGAATAAAAAATCTCTCTAAACTCAAAATACTCTTAGACCACCTTCGGTCAATCTATATTTTGGGTATCTAAACTAATAAAATATTATTAGTTTTTTTTGTTGTTGTCGGTAACATTATAAGGTGCTAACTGCACAAACCAAAGTTTAGTACAACAACTATAACCTGTTTCTCTAACAAACCTAGCAAAAGAATCAGCTATATACTTAAGATCACGTGGAATAGTCGAGAGGAAGAAAAACGAAAAAAGATTGCGTAACCTTGCAATATTATTAGTTTTGTAAAAGTTTTCTTTTTATTTAAATTTTATTTATTTTGTTGAATCAAATAAGAAAACAGGATAAGATCCGTTTCTTATTTGACAAAATAAGAGAGTCAGGACATCTCCATTGGTAAGAACCTCTAGTGAGGTTCTTAGCATATTTATAATGCAAATAATGACTTAAGAACCTCTAATGAGGTTCTTAAGTTTTGTGGGGTTCCAATGGTAGAACCCCACCCAAAGTTCTTAAAAAAAAATTTACAAAAAATACAAGAAGATGAAGAAGACCTGGTTTTTATTGTAGCATTTGGTGGTGGAGCAAGTGCTAAAGGTTTAGGCTTTCCAGATCCTGAAAGAGCAGGTGAGAGCATCCCAGTACCATTTGTTGTTCGTTTTGGTTTTACATTCTGGTGGAAAGATCATGGAAATGGATTCAATTGGCGGTTTTTTTACGGTTAAGGTTAGATAGAGATATTGACTCTCAGGTTACCTGCTGAGTTTTTGCACTGCATTCAATATAAGCAGGTGCCTTAATCAGCTTCTTTAGTTCTTCACTCTGTTTTGTTAGAATCACCATCAAGAGATGAGACATTGTAAAACTTAAAACCGAGGATTCCGGTAGAAGTACATTAGAACAATGTGAGAAAGGTACATGTGCAGTAGAGATTGGCACAACACCAAGTTGAACATGTTAGGGCATACATGAAACCCCGAGAGTAAAAGAATCAAAAATCTACATAAAATTGAAGGAGAAGATGAGAAAGCAAAGCTAATGAGAGGAATGGCGTTTACATGTAAGGGCATACATGACAAAATGGTGTTACATGTTCATTGAGAACTTTCAAGAAGAAAGGGTTCTCATATAACTTGTCAAGATCTTCCTTCCTCTGGAACTGCATGAAGAGAGCGTGAATGTAATCTTCATTATTTTTATTACCAACCTGTAAGAGTAAATTGAACCGATATAGACTGGTTTTATTTTATAAACACACATGTCAATTTTCTACTGAAGTTGAGATGAAGAGACCTTAGTCCACGAGGCGAAGCAAGAATGTGAGATTCCTCACCTACAGATATAGCAACAATGCCCCTCATTTGATATTGAGATTTATAGAGATAATCGAGCATATCTTTTTCTTCTTTCTCAGATAAATTCTCTTTCGATATGAGTAAACACAAAAGCTCCACTACTTTTCTGTATAACATAACAACAGTCGGTTGATTTACGATATAAAACTACAAAACTTAAACTTTCGTAAGGAAAGATAATGTATGGATTTTGGAATCCTAGACCGACATAGCCAAGTTTAAAACTTTCTTAAGGACCTGAGATTCAAACACACATTAACGTACGCATTCACAAAAAGAACCAAAAAATTAGAAACTGAACCTTGTCTTCTTCGACTCGGAACTAGAAATCTGATCATCAGTGGCGCAACAACTCCATCGCCGAGAAGACAAATCTTTCCAACAGCTCCATCGCCGACGGTAACACACTTTATAAACCTTGAACCACTCATCTTTCTTTCACTCTCTCTTTCCTGAAAACTTCAAACCCTAGAATTTCACGAATTGGGGATTTTGGGAGTAGCGAGAAAGAGTAATCTTCAAGGATCTTAAGAGGATTGAAGAAGAAAACGAACCATCAAACGAAGAGTAACATTGAACGAAATCAATCGATTACCTTCAGGAGAAGAACTTCTCTCACAACCAAGCGATGAGATGCGGCAAATGACAAGACAACACGTATGAGTCTCTTAATATTTCTAAAGCTTCTCATTTAAGAACCGTTTCTACCAATTTATAATCCATTTGCATTATATAAATTGACAAATAATTATAAGAGACTCTTAAGAAACCAGCGTTGGAGCTGGTCTCATGTATCTTCTCTTAGAGCCTCTTACTTTCTCTTTCTTAATTTTTTTTAATCCTAAGAAACTTACTTAGAGTTTACCAATGAAATTGCTCTTACACAGAATATCAAATTTAATAAAAGTGACAATTGACTATACATATATATATATCTAGTAGATAGTAGATGGTGGCAAATCTTAACGAGTGATCAACTTTTTTCTTTATTTAGAAGATTTCAAATTTTGTTTTTTCGTTTGATTCTTAGATTTTAAAATCATAAAACCGATTTCCTCCTAATACTAGATGAATCGTTTATGTAAACTTTCTTCCGCACAAGTAAATTTCTTATCTGAAAACTAATAAATTAATTCAAACATTGATTTTTAAAAATTAAAAATTATAATTAATTATTTGTAATGTTGTAGTGACCTCAACGAGCAAATACTAAAAATGTAGACTCTTTAATATCAAAATTAGGTGGCGCGAAAGTAACGCCCTTTCTCTCTCTTTGATCTCGAGCCCATCCTTTAAATCGCCCGATCAATATCTCCGGCGTTTTTACCCCCTCGCGACCAATCTTCATCGCTGGCGAACATTTATCACGACTTTAAGCTTCATTTATCAACTCTGATCGTTTCCGTAATACCCAATTTCGATCTCGAAGGGCGAAAGGAGAATCACAGGACTTGCTTACTTTGGGAATCTTAAGGGTTTTTAATCCATCTATCAGATGACTTCCTGGTAAATTTTCGATTACCCATTCTCAGATACTTCGGATCTCTTAGGTTTTAGCTTCTACATTTGGTGTCATCAATCCCAATTTTTGATTCTATTTATAATCGGAAGAACCCTAGAGTTTCTGGGTATCAAATTTGATAACTGCGATCTCAGGTTCATGAGGGAATAATTCTCATTTTGTTGAGACGTCGATCTCTTGTTCCGGTATGCGGTATCTCGAAGATTAATTACATAAAAATTTGTTTTTTTTCCTAGAAAATTACTAAATTTAATCAATTGAAAGAGTCCGTGTCATGAGAGACACAAGTCGTGGTAATAACTGACAAAATTGTCTTTTGGATTTTCGTCAGAACCATCTCATTCACTTAGGAATTTCAATCTGAAATTTTCCATTGATCTTCTCCACTAACCTTTCACTTTTCTCGAGAAATTAAAGTGTTTTTCTTAAATGAATAACATCAGGAGCCAGTCATCACTGTTAGTGCATTTCATCAATTTCTGTATCACTCTATGATTTACTCTCGGAGAGTGGGCACCGATCTTGATTCTTCAATCCACGTGGTCCATTATTTGGAGAAAACACCAAATCTGTCATATGTCCATTTTTTGTTTTGCTGATTGGTTAAATAAGATCCTTATACTACTACAAATCTTACACTGTGACACGTATTCTTATAATTTGGAACTGCTAAATTTTGTTTAGTAAGTTTATTGTCGGCGAGATGGTAAATGAAGTATCTTTTGTTCCTGTGTTCTCTTTTTGAGGTGTTATGATGTTGACGCAAAGAAGAAGATTGGTTTATTCATTGAAAAATCAACATTTAATTTTCCAGTACATCTGACCATGGCAATTCCGTGACAAAGACAATGGAAAAGATTCTTCCTCTGAAACCCTTCTATTAGAAAATTATCCGTGATACTGTGAACTGTTACTAACTAGTTTGAACTCAACTCACTTTTCTCTCTCTCTTGTTTGACCATTGTTTTCCTACTTCTACACAAATTTCTTATCCCTTCCACTGCTAGTTCTCAGCTTTTATTTTATAATTTGATTTGGTTCAGTTTTGTTTCTTTATGATAAGTATAATGAAATCGTCATTACTTTGTTCCTCTTTTGAACTGGATTATCCATGGGGTAGTCTTGATCTAGGTTTCTGTTATAAAGGTAGAGTTTTTTTTTTTTTTCATTTTTCTTTGTTTGAGCTGTTCAACATTCTTTGCTCTTTTTCCGCATGGCCTGTCTATGAGGTATTTTACTATTCTCCTGGGTTTTCGGTTCTTGCAGAATAAAGGGACTTCATTTACAGCAAGTGGAACTGTTCTTATTGTTTAGCTCGAATGCAGAATGAAACGAAAGTCGTGAAATGCTGAATCCAATCAATGCAAGTTTGCTTTGATAGCTTGAATGGATGTAGCGACAGATACTACAAGGCGGCGTCTTGTTCCATCGGAGAAGAATAATGCAGTTGGTGTCACTCGCCGTCCTAGAACATCGGAAGTCAGTTCAAGATACAGATCACCGACGCCAACCAAAACCGGGCGATGCCCTTCCCCAAGCGTCACAAGGCCAACAGTGTCTTCGAGCTCTCAATCTGTGGCTGCAAAAAGAGCAGTTTCAGCAGAGAGGAAGCGTCCTTCAACACCGCCATCTCCAACTAGTCTCTCCACACCGATACGTGACATATCTATAGACCTACCAGCTTCATCTAGGAGGCTATCTACAGGTCGTTTGCCTGAAAGCTTATGGCCTTCCACTATGAGAAGCCTTAGCGTTTCTATGCAGTCTGATTCAGCCTCAGTCCTTGTTAGTAAGAAGGAGAAACCGGTTACTAGTTCTTCTATTGATCGAACACTGAGATCTTCTTCGAATATAGCTCAAAAGCAAAAGGTTGAAACGACCTCTATATCAAGGAAACCTACGCCAGAGAGGAAAAGAAGTCCATTGAAAGGGAAGAACAATGTGTCTGATCTTTCAGAGAATTCAAAACCTGCAGATGGTCCTCATAGTCGATTAATAGAACAGCATCGATGGCCTAGTAGAATTGGTGGGAAGATAACTTCGAATTCCTTAAACAGAAGCTTGGATCTTGGCGACAAGGCTTCTAGGGGTCTATCAACTTCGGGCACTGGAATGGGGCCGTCTCTTAGGAGAATGTCACTACCATTGTCCAGCAGTTTGAAACCTTTGCATAAAACTTCTAGTCACACATCTAGTAATGGTGGATTAGTATCTCCAACAAAGTCGGAGGATAATAACATAGCTCGAACTTCTGGGTCTCAAAGACTTTTGTCTGCAGGTTCATTAGATAGAGCAACCTTAGCAACCGCTGTAGCCAGGTTGCATCCATTGTCTGCACCTGGATCTCGCCCTGCTTCACCAAGTAGAACATCGTTTTCGTCTTCATCGTCTATTCCCCGAGGCATAAGTACTTCAAGAGGAGTGAGTCCATCAAGAGGACTAAGTACTTCGAGAGGAGTGAGTCCATCAAGAGGACTAAGCCCTTCAAGAGGTGTGAGTCCTACCAGAGGCTTAAGTCCCTCAAGAGGGTTAAGTCCGTCACGTGGCACAAATACCTCCTGTTTTGCTAGACCATCAACTCCACCTTCAAGAGGGATGAGTCCTTCACGGATAAGACAAACCAGCTCTTCCACAGAATCGAGTACCACAACTTCGGTTCTCAGCTTCATCACAGATGTCAAGAAAGGCAAAAAGGCAAGCTACATCGAAGATGTTCACCAACTGCGCCTGCTCCACAATAGATATTTACAGTGGCGGTTTGCAATTGGACGAGCTGAATCTGTAATGTATATACAAAGATTAACTTCCGAGGTGCATAACACTTCTGTCCTCTATAACATGACCGTTGCTTCAACTGATTGATCTAAAAAAGTCTGAAAATTCAAGTCTTGACTTTCAGGAAACGCTATTCAATGTGTGGCAAGCGATATTAGAACTACAGGATCATGTGACCCGGCAAAGGATTGGCTTACAACAGCTAAATCTAGAGATCAAACTCAACACACTATTAAACGATCAGGTAGGTTCTGAAAAATTGTAGGATACCGACTTTGCATTTATAAGAGTACACCATTCTTATGCATAATTATGTACACAGATAGTGTGCCTTGAAGAGTGGGCCGCACTTGAAAGAAACCATGTTAGTTCTTTAGTTGGAGCCATAGCAGATTTAGAAGCAAACACTCTCCGCCTTCCAACAACTGGGGGAACAAAGGTATATATCTTTATTTTTGTGAAATTTATGGAAATGAAATATTAGAAGTTTAAAAATATATTGATCTTTTAGAACATCTATTCATACAGGCGGACATTGAATCTTTGAAAGTAGCTATGTCCTCAGCTCTTGACGTAATGCAGGCTATGGGATCGTCCCTTTGGTCTTTACTCTCAAAGGTTAGACCTTTCTAATAAAGCTATTTTCCAGATCTCCCCTCTTTACATAACTCTTAAGCGGGTGCAATGCTCTTTATGATTTGTATTTGCAGGTGGAAGAGATGAATAAAATGGTCACGGAACTTGCTCTTGTAGTTACAAAAGAGAGCTCTATGCAAGAAAAATGCGAAGATCTTCTGGCCTCAACCGCGATCATGCAGGTAACAAAAACAATCCAATAAAATAACGGAAGATGATTTTGGTCAAATGAAATGAAACCGAGATTTGGTTGCGTGGAACAGATAGAAGAGTGTAGCCTCAGGATTCATCTAATACAAACTAGGCAAGATGAAGGAGAAGATGCAGAAGAGACTCCTCCGTTGCTGCCAATAAGCAAGTTTCCATGGCCATAAATAACACAAAGCTTACAGTAGTTCCCACACGCTCAACACTGATCACCTGTAAATTGCTCTGTGATGCCAACATTTCTCACGTCGAGATCCTTTTTTTTGATCTTTGCTTGTTGAAGTTTTATTTTTCTTTTTTGGTACGAGACATTAGCATAGGAGAAAAAGAAAGTGTAAGATCACGAGTTTGAAAGTCTTAGGATAAAGAAGAAAAGGAAATTCAATTGTTCACTTGTTAGCTCTGATGTTGAGGAATGTGGGTAGTATAGTTTGTTTGTTTATTTTTGTCGAAATTTAGCTTCAATTTGTGTAGAAATCATAACAAAAATTATTTTAGGATTGGTTTTGCCTTCTATTATATGGTAAAGTGTTACACTTTGAAAGGAAAGAAAAAAATGGTAGTAACCATTGATAAGGAAAGAATGGAAAATGAGATTGTTTCGTTTTTCTCTGAAAGCAGAAAACCAAATGCTACTACGAACAGTATCGGCCGTCAAAGCGGAGACAACCATCGGAGTAACAAAGGATAACCTTTTTCTCGATCTCTTCAAAAAATCAACCTCTATCTCTCACCTTGCACAAACCCATGCTCAGATCATTGTCCAAGGTTTTCGATTCGACTTATCATTGCTCACCAAGCTTACCCAGCGACTCTCCGACCTCGGCGCCATTTACTACGCACGCGACCTTTTCCTCTCCGTTCAGAGACCTGATGTTTTCCTTTTTAACGTTCTCATGCGCGGCTTCTCCGTCAATGGGTCACCTCACTCTTCGCTCTCTCTGTTCGCCCAGTTAAGGAAATCCACCAATCTCAAGCCCAACAGCTCCACCTATGCCTTCGCTATCTCGGCTGCTTCTGGACTTCGTGAAGAGAAAGCTGGCTGTGTTATTCATGGTCAAGCGGTCGTTGGTGGTTATGATTCCGAATTGCTGCTTGGTTCGAATATTGTTAAGATGTATTTCAAGTTTTGGCGGGTCGAAGATGCTAGGAAGGTGTTCGACAGAATGCCTGAGAAAGACACAGTTTTGTGGAACACAATGATATCAGGGTACCGAAAGAATGAAATGCACGTGGAAACTATTCAGATTTTCAGGGATTTGATAAACGAGAGCTCTACCTGTTTGGACTCGACTACTCTGCTTGATATACTTCCCGCTGCGGCAGAGTTGCAGGACCTGAAACTTGGGATGCAAATCCATAGTCTTGCGACAAAAACTGGGTGCTACTTCCACGACTTCGTTCTTACTGGTTTCATCTCATTATACTCGAAGTGCGGAAAGATTGAAATGGCAGGTCCCCTGTTTCGAGAATTTCATAGACCAGATTTAGTAGCTTACAATGCAATGATTCATGGGTACACATCCAATGGAGAGACCGAGCTCGCTTTAAGCCTGTTTAAAGAGCTAGTCTTATCAGGAGCAAGGTTGAATTCAAGCACGCTGGTGAGTCTGGTCCCTGTCTCTGGTCAACTAATGCTTATAGATGCCATTAATGGTTACAGCTTGAAATTGGGTTTCCTGTCTCATACATCCGTCTCAACAGCGTTAACCACGGTTTATAGTAAATTGAATGAGATACAATCAGCCCGGAAGCTATTTGATGAGTCTCCGTACAAAAGCTTGCCATCCTGGAATGCAATGATCTCAGGCTATACCCAAAACGGGTTGACGGAGGACGCGATATCACTATTCAGAGAAATGCAGAAGTCCGAGTTCAGTCCAAACCCGATCACAATAACTTGTATTCTATCGGCTTGTGCGCAGCTAGGAGTGTTGAGTTTGGGAAAATGGGTACATGATTTAGTTAGGAGCACAGATTTTGAGTCTAGTATATATGTGTCAACGGCTTTGATTGGTATGTATGCGAAGTGTGGAAGCATTGCAGAAGCACGGCAGTTGTTTAACTTGATGCCGAAGAAGAATGAAGTTACATGGAACACCATGATTTCTGGGTATGGACTTCATGGACATGGAGAAGAAGCTCTGAATATCTTCTCTGAGATGCAAAATTCCGGCATTGCACCAACACCAGTCACTTTCCTCTGCATTCTTTACGCTTGTAGTCATGCTGGAATGGTTAAAGAAGGTGATGAAATATTCAATTCCATGATCCACCAGTATGGTATTCAACCATCCGTCAAGCATTACGCCTGTGTAGTTGATATTCTTGGCCGAGCAGGACACTTGCAGAGAGCATTGCAGTTTATAGAGGCAATGCCGATTGAGCCTGGTCCTTCTGTATGGGAAACACTACTAGGAGCTTGTAGGATTCATAAAGACACAAACCTCGCCCAAACAGTCTCAGAGAAGCTGTTTGAGCTAGATCCAGACAATGTAGGATACCATGTTTTGCTGTCGAATATTCACTCAGCTGATAGAAACTATCCACAGGCTGCTACAGTCAGACAAACCGCAAAGAAGAGGAATCTCGCCAAGGCTCCTGGGTACACCCTAATAGAAATAGGTGATACCCCCCATGTTTTTACCTCAGGTGATCAGTCACATCCACAAGCAAAAGAAATCTATGAGAAGCTGGAGAAACTTGAAGGTAAGATGAGGGAAGCTGGTTATCAACCTGAGACTGAGTTGGCCTTGCACGATGTGGAGGAGGAAGAAAGGGAGCTGATGGTAAAGTTTCACAGCGAAAGGCTAGCCATTGCCTTTGGTCTCATAGCCACTGAGCCAGGCACTGAGATCCGAATCATAAAGAATCTTCGGGTATGTTTAGACTGTCACACTGTAACCAAACTCATTTCAAAGATCACAGAAAGAGTGATTGTTGTAAGAGATGCCAACCGCTTCCATCACTTCAAGGACGGTGTTTGTTCTTGTGGAGATTATTGGTAGTTACTTATTTAGGCCTCAGCACAAGTCATACTGTACTCATCAACATTTCATTACTCATAATTGATAATTCTTTTTTGACTCAATAAGTCATGATTTCTTGTTACAGACTATATAACTAAGCTTAAAAGTTGAAAACTTGTGGTATACAAAACGGTTGAGGAAGATCTTCATTCAAACAATCTACTTCTATGGTTACAGATTCATGGGAATGCAAGAAGCATAGTAGAAATGGAAACTATATAGATATTTATCAAACCTATGAACATTTACCAGACAATATATTCACTATTCAGACAATTGTGCCCAGCGCTCGAATCCATACCCAGTGATTAATTTGATATCAGACAATTCTACATCATTTATACTACGTTGCAGGTATACCTGCTGCTGAAACTTCATCATCCGCTGGCTTTTTCTTCTTTTTTGGAGGTGGTTCTTGCACTTTCCGAATAATCTCCTTGTTTGGCACCAAGACAATAAACAGATTTCGGTCCCGAAAGTTTTTGCTCTCCTCAGTTGCAAGCTGCAGGATGTTGACAAGTTTCAGTGACTCAACCAAAACGATTCATTCTAGCACATTCAGAGATAAATCTAATACTAAGATTCTAATAAAAAAGAGAGGAGAGAAAATTATGCACCTCTCCTATTTCATTCTGGAAACGTTTAAGCAGCGCAATAGCAATGTTTCTGAACTCGTTTTCTCGGCCTTTCATGTTCACAATCACTTTAACCTGAGTGTATTACAAGTCCAGCAGCAGCAATATGGAATTAGAAAGGAACAGAACTTGCTGTCTATGATCTGGTACCAACTAAAGCTAAAATAGGAGCAACCTTGTCACCATCTTGCAAGAACTTCCGCGCTGCTCTCATGCGTACAGAATAATCATGCTGATCGATGTTATAACTAACAAGGAAACAAAAAGCAGAATTTTTTTGAGAAAAGCAGTTCCAAACAGCATCACAACGGCAAAGACAAAAGAGAGAGTGACATGACTCATTTACCCCATTTTAAGCTCCTTCAAGTCCATGCGAGTAGCTGACATAGAAACAAGCTTCAGTTACAATCAATTCATGTCGATTACTACACAGTAAGCAAGCTTAAAGTTTGAACGTTATCTCCAGTTAAGCAGAGAAGAATAATCAAAATACTTTTCTTCTGCTGTTCCTTTTTCCTCTTTTGCTGTTCGTATCTGTATTTACTGATAGAGAAATAATCGGAATAGAATCATTCTCCTTGAGACTTTCCAAACACAATCCATACGATAAATCAGCCATTTCTAAGACAATTTACCTGTAATCCATCATTTTGACAACCGGTGGATCTGCATCCGGCGAAAGAATCACCTGAAAACAAAAATCCAGCATACGAAATACTTGATGACAATTCTTCCAGAAAAGTATTTTTATCTAAGCTTTGAATATTCAAATAAACACGAACCAGATCAAGCTCAGCTTCATCAGCTCTTCGAACTGCTTCGTCTTTGGAAACAATACCAAGCTAAAGAAGAAAGAAACTGAATTTTCAGGAGTTCCATTTTGTTGCTGAAATCAAGCATGAAAGGCACTTCACTTACCATGTTCTGTTCTCCATCAATAAGCCTAACAGTGGCTGACCTACTCACCGGAAAGAAAATATCAATATCATCCAAAAAAATAAAAAATTCAAACTTTAGCTATAGAAATTGCGATTCAATCAACATTAAAACATTCTATGGTTACCTAATAGCTGAGATATCAAGCGCATCATCATCATCTTCTTCTTTTTGCCTACCTCGCCTATCGCCGGAAAATCTAGAGCCTCCGCCACCTCCGTAACGGCAAGTGATGACAGGGGAACCACGAAAATCAGGGGAGAGAGAAACAATTGACAATTCAGCTACATAGAGACGAAGAGCAAAGAGTTTAGATTTCAAAGGTGATTGCCGATACGACATCGTTTTGGTAGCTCCGGCAAGAATGGCGTTGAACCCAACGGTGCTGGTGACCCCAGCCATGTCGCTTCACAGTCGGAGCCTCTCTACAAATTAGAGAAATCAGAAAATAAATAAAATATAATAATAGTAATAATAATAATTAAATAAATAAATAAAGCTCTTATCTAGATAATACACAAGATTGATATCTATAATGGAATAATATTTCACTATTTCAGATTTTTTATTTCACATACTTATGGATTAAATTAAACAATATTGTAATTCATGACATACAAATTCCAAAACTACATGATGATGATGATGATGATGATGATGATGATGATGATGATGATGATGATGATGATGATGATGATGATGATGATGATGATGATGATGATGATGATAATAATAATAATAATAATAATAATAATAATAATAATAAAAATTCTAAAAACAAATTTTTAGATTATAGCTAATACGCCGAGGATATGTGGCACAGTGTAGTCATTTTATAAATCTTTATGTCATCAGAGATCGAATCCCCTATCTATAATTGTAGGAGTGAGATTTAAAAATCAATAGATTAGTTGACAAAAAAAATTATAGCTAGTACGTGCCACTAAAAAGATAATACTTTTAAATTAAAACTATAACTATCATATGAAAGAAAAAATTTTTTGTGAGAGCAAAGTTAATTATTGTATACTATGAAATAGTATCTCAAATATATAATGTATCAAATAAATTGTTATCAATTCGACCACAAAAATAAAAATAAATGTTATCAAAGACAAGCACTCAAGTTCACGTATCATTATTTTATAAAAAAGGTTTAATGATAGATTCCAAAGTGTTAAGCTTTTGGCCCAAACCCTAAAATGGCTGGGGCTGCTAAAAAGTAAATAAAACCATCTTCTACGCTCTGCGCCGCGTTCTCTCCTTTCCTTTCTCTTCTTCTCCTTCACTCTGGTAAGCTTCTGCTAATTTTCTCTCAAGATCGAGTTTTGCTTTCGTTTCTAGACGTCATTGTTCTTCTTTTTCATGTCTATCTCTCGATTGGTGGACCTGATTGTCTAAGTCTTGGAGTAACTTTACCAATTAGATTAGTTGTAGCGGTAACTACTTGTTTGTGTTGCGTTGCTTTATGTGACGCAGATTTTCTAATTGAGTGGTTCTTTTGCAGTTTCAGGACCGGCTCTGCTTCTTCTATCTTTTTTTTTTATCGCAAACGGAAGATTTGAGTGATGCAGCAAGGTGACTCGGTGATAAGTTTAAGGCCTGGAGGTGGTCGTGGAGGAAACAAATTCTTTGCCCCCACGCTCCACCTTATCTTCTTCCTCTGATCTTATCAATGGTGGAGATGCTCCTTCTTTTGCCGTTAAGGTATTCAAATCTTCTGTTTTCTGTTTGTCTTATTCTGGGATTTTGTTGTTATCAAGCTCTTGTGAGTTAGATGAGCTGTAGATTTGAGGCTGGGATTTGTTTTTGTGGTATTGAATTGGATTATGGATAAAGTTTGGATCTTAGCTGATTCTTTAGTTCTGATTTTCTGTGTTGAATATTTTGCAATGTCCTACTTCTTGGTGGGGCACTTAAGTAATGTGACCTTGCTGTAAATGTGGACAAAGATCAATATTCGTAGGCTTTTAGGTGAGCACTCTATCAGTTTTTGATGCTCATAAAGAACCTATATACAAATATCGTACATTTCATTGATTGAAGTCATCCTTATTCAGCCCAACTATGTTCTTCATCTGTTGCTTTCATTTTTGAGGTCAAAAGTTAATGGCTCTTTTTGGTGTTTTGTAGAGAGGTGATTCACGATTTGAGGGTCGTGAGCTTTTGCGGTTCACCCGAGAACAGCTGCTTGAGTTGAGAAAGGTAATTATACTTTCAATGCATAGACTCGCCACTTTCCTTATTTTTCTTTGTTTTGCTCAAAGATGTAATATTTGAGGGGTAGCTCTTCTACTGGTTAGCATCTCTCAGGTGCCAAATTGATTCCTTATTTTGTCAGTATGTATATATTCCCCTAAACTAAGTCATTCAGAGATCCTATTCTGCAGGCAATCCAAGTCTCTGATGAAATCCTGAAGCTCAATCAGGAAATTGCAGCTGATCTCTTTGGTGAAGAGCAGACTTGGGGCCGTGCAGAAAGTAAGGTGAGTGTTTTTCTTTTCCTTTCACTTTCATTTATTATTTCTAGCTTTGTCGAAAAAACCTAGGATAACTTGACTAACTTATTATATTTTTATTCTTTGTTTGGTATTTTCAGCCTTCAAACCCACTTCAAAATCGTTTCTCAGAGGCCGACAACAGGGATTGGCACAGTCGTGCACCAATTGCTTCCCCAAGTAAAGAAAGGTCAAGGGAAGACCAGCGTGAACCTAAATATACGCATACAGAATCAATTCAAGGGGTGGATATCGAATATTTAGGAATTTTATTGTAACAATTCATTAGTTATTGCTTGTAACTAACATTATAACTTACTGAAACAGTCTGGCCCGACTCCTGTCCTGGTGAAAGCAGAGGTACCATGGTCGGTTAGGAGAGGAACTCTTTCAGAAAAGGACCAAGTCCTCAAGACTGTAAAAGGGTATTGTACTCTTCATGACTATTATGAGTGGTTGTTTTTTGTTTGGGGTTAGTTGTGTTATTTGGTTGACTAAATTTTATAATTCTACGTCTCTGCAGTATTCTGAACAAGCTGACTCCTGAGAAGTACGATCTCCTTAAAGGTCAATTAATTGACTCTGGGATCACGTCTGCAGACATCCTCAGGGTAACCCCCGTTCTGTGTGCATTGGCTTGTTTGTACTTCTCTCTTCGTTTCATGATTTATCTTTTTGCTAAATGCAGGGAGTGATACAGCTGATTTTTGAGAAGGCTGTACTAGAGCCTACATTTTGTCAGATGTATGCTCTTTTGTGTTTTGACATCAATGGAAAGCTCCCATCATTCCCATCAGAGGAAGAAGGTGGGAAAGAGATAACATTCAAAAGAGTGCTTTTGAATAATTGCCAAGAAGCATTTGAAGGCGCTCACAAGTTGAAGGAAGAAGTCAGATTGATGACTGATCCAGGGCAAGAAATGGAACGCAGGGATAAGGAGAGAATGGCTAAACTTCGAACATTAGGAAATATCCGTTTAATTGGTGAACTTTTGAAGCAGAAGATGGTACCTGAGAAGATTGTTCATCACATTGTCCAAGTAATTTGACTCGTGCTTTGTTTTGCACCTGTTTAAAATTTTATTGCCTGTGATATTTTATTGTAGAGCTCATGGTATTTTTGTGTCTGGTCACAGGAGCTTTTAGGACAGGACAATAAAGCTTGCCCCGGAGAGGATGATGTAGAGGCTCTCTGTCAATTTTTCATCACAATTGGGAAACAACTCGATGAGAGCCCAAGATCACGGGGTATAAACGACATGTACTTCGGTCGTTTGAAGGAACTAGCAATGCACCCGTTGCTAGTTCCCCGCCTGAGATTTATGGTCCGGAATGTTATTGATCTTCGAGCTAACAATTGGGTACCAAGAAGAGAGGAGGTAAGGGTTTATAGTACCTGTTCTGATCCGTAATTCCTTGAGTATTTTCTGTCTATATTGATGTTTTGTTCGTGCTGTATAAACTGGCAGATGAAAGCCAAGAAAATCACTGAGATTCATTCGGAGGCAGAAAAGAATCTTGGGTTGCGCCCAGGTGCTATGGCTAATATGAGAAATAACAGCAATCGTGGTAGTGCTGATGCCGGTGTAGCTGAAATTCTTGGCTCTGGAAACTTCCTTGGACGTTCTGGTACTGGAGGAATGATGCCCGGAATGCCAGGCACTAGAAAGATGCCAGGGAGACCTGTAACAGATGATGATGGTTGGGAAATGGCACGATCTCGTTCAATGCCCAGAGGCAATAGGCAGAATCCACAGCCCACTGGACGTGTTCAGTCTCCTGTTATCATTGACAAGTCAATGTCGCTTAATTCAAGGATGCTTCCTCAGGGAAGTGGAGGTCTAATGAATGGTAGACCAAGTGCCCTTTTGCAAGGTAGTGGTGCTGAACCGCCTAAACCTGTTCCTCCCCCAAGCAGAGCACCTGTGGAGAAGCCATCGCCACGACCACAGTCACAGGAGGCAGCAGCTTCTCCTAAGGCTACTAGCTTGAACACAGGAGAGCTTAGTAGAAAAACCACTTCGCTTTTGGAGGAATATTTCAATGTCCGTCTATTGGATGAGGCATTACAATGCGTAGAGGAACTGAAGACCCCATCTTACCATCCCGAGCTGGTCAAGGAAGCTTTCTCCCTCGGCTTGGACAAGAACCCGCCATGCGTTGAACCTGTGGCGAAGCTCCTGAAATATCTGGTTTCTAAGAACGTTCTTACTCTTAAAGACTTAGGGAATGGTTGTCTGCTTTACGGGTCTATGCTTGATGACATTGGTATCGATCTGCCAAAAGCGCCAAACAACTTTGGGGAGATCCTTGGGAGTTTGGTAATGGCCGAAGCCTCAGATTTTGGGATGGTGAAAAACATTCTAATGAAAATGGAGGACGAGTTGTTCAAGAAAGCAGTCTTGGATGCTGTGATAAAGAGTGTTAGTGAGTCTCTGTTGGCGACGCAAGCAGCCGAGGTTGAGGCTTGCCGTAGTTTGGTGTAAGTTTTGTGTGGTTGCTTCTCAATACATGTTTTGATCAGTTTAAGACCCAAACTTGCCGAGATCACAGGTGAGATCTTTCTTGAAATTTTTTATTCAAAAATGTTAAAGAGTTTATATCATACTTGTAATCGAGATTAGATTCAATCTTGTTACTCTGTTTTGTTTTTTGATTAGTGCCTTTTGTTTTTTCGTTGCTTTTGTTCAATTTTGATCCTGAATAGTTCAAACTGAGGAAGAAAAAGTAATCTGTTGAATTGTACTCTTAGAGTCTCGGAATGAAATACTTATTCAACATTCAAGTATTTTCAAAAACTGCATTTGGTTTGCTTAATGTAAAGCTAAGTGGTACCTAAAATAACATTTTCTTGGATCTTTATTGATTTCCTTTACAAAGTAAATCATAGAAAATGCGAGTTGTAATACATTGACGGAGTTATATTGCTATAATCATGGATCGTGAGAAGTCGTCTCTTGTGATCCTCTAAGAGAGTTTCCATTAAAAGAAACAGTCATGAGCTGTCTTGATGACTAAATCAATGCCTAGTTGTTAACAATGAACTCATTTTCTGTTAGGCTTTTTCGTTGTCTTGTGCACGAACTAGATACTTCTACTTTCTATAAATACACTCTCATAAGTACAAACTCAAAATAATATTTTTCCCAACTAATATAATAATGAAAACGTCTTCTCTTCTTGGTTTGTTCTTGATCATTTCAATCTTGTTACTCTCTCAATCTCTCATAATTTCATGCGAACCTCATGGAAGCAGGATCACTCGTTCGAATCGGGAACTAGTTGAACATGAAGAAAACGCATATGAGTCTAATCACCGTGACCAGATTCGAGTCTTCATGAGGAAAAGCAAGAAGAAGAAGAAGAGTAAGAAGAAGAAATCATCTGCCACTCGAACTCTTCTTTCTAACCCATTAACCTATTTATCTTCTGTTGTAGTTTCCTTTGTTTTGATTCTCAACCAATTCTAATCTATTCAAAAGTACTAGTTTGCGACTTGTATTTTGTGTTTGTAGTCAAATGGCTTGAATTTGTGTGTTTGTTTGAGTTTGTATCTGCGATTGTGTGTTACGAATTCTTATTTCCTCTGCAAAGAATGAGAATTTGTAACTCTTAAATGTTTGGGAAGCTGTTTTAACGAATAACTCATCATTTGTTAGATCTATCATCTATATATATATATGATTGAAAATAAATTCATTACAAGAGGAGAATGAAAACTAGTAAGTTCTTGCGAGAAGACTCTAATTGATTGTTACGACGCTAATATAAGAATATTAATCATAACCAGGTGTTAATGCGAAAATCAACAACAAGCAAAATTTAGAGAAAATATGAAAATCTAATTGTTATTCTAAATTCGAACTAGTTCACCTTTCTATAGGTTTTTATGTTCATCAATTTGATGTCTTTTTTTCTTCCACACTCTCTTTGAATCACACAGTATAGTCGATTCGAAAGTTATGCCATGCGATCTTGTCCCAGATTCTCAGATCAAATTTTCTTATCTCCCTTGTTGATGAGCTGTTCAAGTTTCCTAAGATTCAAGTTCGTTTTGTGTTGGATTTGGGCTTTTTTGGGCAGACTAGGTTATGGCCTTGAGTTTACTCAGACCCACCACAAAACCCTTGGTCTCTTCACCATAAACTTGCGACACAAGAAACAACAGTATATGTAAAAAACTACCGATGTATAAAAATGTCGGGATAAGTTTTAAGTATGAAATTTGCATCGAAGAGAAAAAGAACGTTTAGACAACCAAAAAAGCTATATATGAGGGACATATTCTTCGTATTTATTACCAAAACAGAATCAAATTTTTAGTTGTTGCTTGAAGTGGAAGAAAGATCAGAGAAGCTTTTTGTTTTTTTTTGTCAAACAGGTCGGGTGTGGGAATCAAACTTTATCCGACAATGGCTGCTTTGGCTTCTTCTTTTTTTTACCACATTCTTCAATTTTTATTCTGTTTCTTATCTGTAATCTTCTACCTTAAGGCTCTCTCTCTCTCTCGTGTCTCTTTGCAATCCACACAAAAATTTTAAGGCTTTTCTGAGAGACAGTCCTATATATACTGATACTCAGTGATTAACTTAGTGATCCTCTCTAAACAATTTAGTAAAAATTTCAATATCTTCTGCAGAAGCTTTTTAAATCGTCTGCCATGAAGAGATACAATCAATATTTGTTGCTTATTATCGTCATCTTCTTCATTGCCTGTTCTCTTCCTGAAGAATCTCAATGCTGTTCAGACAAAGGCAATTAGTTGTTGCTTTCAATGTTTGGTGAAACTACTTCAAAAGCTATACATTCACTTTAACTCCACTTTTTTTTGTTGATGCAGAGAGAACAGTCGTTAGAATGAATGATATCAAGAGAGCTGATGGAATCTCGCAGGCGATAAGGGCAAGAGGTGTTCATGGAGGTGATACCAATGTCAAACCTAACGGAAAGAAGAACAGTGCCATGACTTCTGTAGCCAAATCTGCCTCACTCGCACTACTTCATGTAACAACTATAACTCTGGTCCATCTTTTCTTCTACTAAAATGTAAGATGTTTAGAAAAGAAACTAAAAAACAAGTCTATTTAGTAAAATTATGTCCTGCTAAAGGAAACTTCACACAATGGAGGTTTAAACTCTCCCATCTTGATTTCCTTTATTAACTTCATGGTACAAAGTAAGTTTGGATGTTTATATTAGAAGACATTGCAAGACCAAATAGTTTATTCCGTTGTTTTACTTTTCATTTGATCTCTAGCTCATTGAATCATAGAGCCGATTTCCTCACATACAATGTTAGGGATATTGCTTATGATTCAACACTTATAAACTCTGTTCCACTATAGTTCTCTTATAAAGTTTAAATTGACAAAAGAAGTTTATGATTGCCTTAACATAAAAGTTTAGCAAAAGTCTTTCTTTATCATTAAGTTTAAATATCAATCTTAGTTCAATAAGAAGTTTGGTAATTAATTTAGTGATTAATAACTTCATCGACATAAGAGACTTGAAGCTTGGACGTTTTCTTCTCAGACAAGACAGAGGAACTACATAGTTTAGGAAGTGGAGCTTTTCCTTTGTATGCTTTGCAGACGTCAGCCATAAAATTATTGTAATTCTGCATTCCCAAAAACCAAAAATATAAATATATTCAATAACCTTCATATAGTGGTTTTTAATATATAAATATTAGAAAGTATTATTTTAAATATAAATTTACTTCATATAGTGGTTTGCCGTTGATGGTGACCCACGGTACGTATTCTTTCTTCGGCTTTAAACTCAAAGTCTGTTTTCCATACTCCAAAATTAGCTGCAATAACAAAACCAAAAAAAAATTGTTTTAGGGTTATATATACTGAATTGTTTTAGGGTTACATATCATGAATTGTTTTTTTTTGGAATATTTACCTTTCGAGAGAGATCACTATTGTAACAATTATTAATTTCTTCTTCATGTCCACTTTTTTTAACACATGAATCCCAGTTTTTCGTGTTTTTTTCGATACACCATATCAACCTGAAATGCAATTTCTGTTTCCCAAAACAATGAAATTTTTGTGAAAATGAAAATTGTTGAAAATTACCAAAAATATTACATAAAAATGTAACTGTTACCGGATCGGGAAAAGTATTTATGATGCAAGCTTCAATAGCATTTAGTTTGCATTCTTCTTCACCATGCTTTACAATATCAAAAATCATAATTAATTTTTAATAAATTAAAAGTCTAATAAATCTATAAATAGGAAAAATAGTTAATTTATTAACAAATAGAGACAGAAATTGAAAGTAACCTGGCAAGTGATAGTCTGATTAGGTAAGATATGAGCGTTACCAAATGGAAAAAGCTTGAGATCAATGATTTTGTGAAGATCTGAGTTAAAGATTCTGACTAGATCATTGACGATGAAATTCCGACAATAAGGACAGAGTGATTCATAGTAAAGACTGAGTTTCACTTTGTCGGATTCTTTAGCCAGGACGAGATTGTTTGAGATGATTGTAAACATTATGAGACAAGCTAAGTAAAGACATGGAAGTAGAACAAGCTTGGTTGAAGAAGAAGAAGAAGAAGAAGCCATTGTTAAAGGTGAGTTTGAGTGCCTTTTGCAAACATTTATAGATATTATCAGTTGTTATCACTTTTCACGTGCTCTTTTTTTGTTTTCTTAATTATATTTTTGAGTCGATTTTAAACTAATAGACAATGAGTACATTAACTCAAATTTAAGATTCTTTTACTTTTTTCGATGTAAGAAATAGTAATATTATTACTATACCTCTTTTTAAGATGATAATTTTTAAAAATCGTTGATCTCGGTATTTCGAGCATGATCCGACGAGTGGAATTTAGATCTGGTCAATTATATTTCAGATTGTGTAGCATGTGATGAGTTTTTGATATCGTATTAAATTAGTTGAGGATGAATAAATAGATATTTTATATTAATTTATGCAATTCCAAATATCACACTAATTTACATAGAATTCATATTATCAGATTTTGAGCATTATTCGGGTCTACGATAATTTTATTTTGAAAACAATAAGATTTTGTTTTAGAGACTTAGAAATGTGGAAGAGTACAGAAATTTAAAATAGAGTTCGCGATAAATAATACAGAGATTATAAAAATAGTAAAAGATCCAAAAAATTAGTATATTTTTCAGTTGTGCTTAGAAAACTTTAAAAGATTAAGAAGTATGTTTTCCTTAGTTTTTTTTAATCTTACCCTGTGTTTTGAATTTCAAAGTGGACTCTTTATCACGTCATGCTAGAAATTCAATTTGAAATCATTTCGTCTCTTATTTTGGAACGTTTTGAAATTTTGTCAGGAAAAAAAAATAATTTTTGAAATTTGAAATATTCGCAAAACAAAATACAGTAGAAAACAACCAATGCTACAACGTGTTTAGTATGAACTTTATTATTGTTTTTGTCTAGGGAATTTAATGAAGCATAACAGTCTTCACTTCTAACTTTGTTGATCTTTTAAATATTTTTAATTATTCAATACTGTAAGATTTTTTTTATTAAATTAATCTTATATATTGATTCACAATTCTCTCGTGGTATATCAATACTTAGTAGTTAATACTCTAAATTGATTCATTATCTATTTTATACATAATGTCTAAACTTTTTTATAAATATAAACTATAAAGTATATACATCATTTTCAAAATAATTTCCTCATTTTCTTCTCTTTGTATACCATAAATTATTATACATCATATGTTCTATAATGTATAGTTATTCTATATCGTATATAGTAACTCCAGAAATACAATTTGGTCAGACAGCTTTCGAAATAGCTATTGACTTTATAATATGGTTATTCACTAAATTTTAGTGCAAAATACATAGTTAATAATTGTTATAATTTATAATATCAGCACATATTTTGATAAATTAATTCAATGTTTCATTTATGGAAATCAGGTTTATGATTTGTTTTTTTCACTAGAACAACGAGGAAAAACCAACCAGTCATTATTTTCATAACTTCCAAAGAATCTGATAGACTCCTTTTGATTCTACGAGTTCCACGATACGCTCCTTCTGACATCATTTACAAAAATTTGATCTCCTATGGAGGCTTCTGATCTCTCTGAACCCCTACTCTTACTCTCTAGATTTTTCGATATCTCGAATTATAAAGCCTAACATTCCTTAACCAAGTTTTGCTTGCTGTATATTCAAAGAAAAAATCTCTGGCTATACAAGCTGATGTATGAAACACTTAGAATGGTTCATAACCTGATAACAGAAACTCTCAATCTTGCATATACACCAAGAGGATAACTATCCAATTGTATATCAAATGTTATACAAATCTTCAATACATGAGCAAACTGCAAAGCAACTTATTGGTACAACACAGAACAACAGGTTTAAGGAACAAACAGATTCTGAAACAGAGATCAAGCGGAGTAGAGTGGGCGTCTGTATTCATCAAAGTACTCTTCACGGTTCTGAAACACAATCACGTAAATTGCATATATTATGCCTGGCACATAGCCTAAGATTGTCAGGATCAGGCAAATCAAAAACTCCACCTGCAAAAGGATCAGAACTGATTTTTCAAATTTCTTCTCTTAAGTGTATGATGATTATCCAAGTTTCAAGGAAATCACCAAACTAATGCTGAATACACAAACACACAGAAGCTTCCCCTCAAAAATTTACAAACCAATAAAGAATCAAAATTTCCTAGTGTAACATCAAATAGAAGTTGATCCAGTCCAAAGAAGTACTGTTCTTCATATCAGAGATTCATCAAGGACTTAACCAAATTCTAACAAGCAAACTTTGGAGCAAGTGAATATAATCTCTTAAGACATTCTTGGGAGATTGGACATCAATTGATTTATGGGAAAGCAAAAATTGAGACATAATCAAGCCTAAAATCACAGTATCAGAGAAGTTGAAGTTGAGGAATTTAAAAGAGAGAAAGAGAGCTTACAGTGCAACAGCCCTTGCGGAGACAAACTCCGAGAGGCGGAAGAAGGACAGCGATTAAGATCTCGCAGAGAATTTCACAGTTACTCGGCATATTTACTAAGAGATGAGAAGCTTAAAGATGAGAGTTTTGATCTCAGAGATTAACAAAGAAGAAGACTTTAAGAAGAAATACTGAAAGATGCGAAATCTGTACCGTTCATTTATAGATATTTAAATCGTACGGCTTCTAGTAACATCTCGTGATTACTTTACCATACTACCCCCATCACAACGTGGAGGCACTGCAGTTAAACAGACCACCAGATCATAACATGCGAGTTTCTGACCATCTGATATAAATGGGCCTGTGGAGGCCTGTCTATTAAACTAAACCACTATCTCATTCGGTTCTGTTCGAATTAATTCTTTCAATTTTAGAAGTATGATAATCATATAGATGTTGACTTAAAATTGGTTCGATTCACCTTAGTTTCAATTCCAAATAATCATTTTGGTTCTCAATTACATCAAAATGCTTATTATAACCAAAAGTAACCAAATAACTAAAATTATTAGTACCGTAGTATAATAGTAACCAATGATTACATAACCTAACAATAGTTACTAATTAATTAGTACAAATTAGTTTCAGTTCCTATATAATTATTTTTAGTAAAAAAATAAGAATGAACTGAGTATATGTTTTCAGTTAGACTTTTCGATTTTGGTTTTATGCTTAGTGTGGTCTGCCAAATATTTGCGTGCCTCAGTTGCTTCCGCATGACTCTGAGCAGAGTTCGTAATAAAATTGCATCATGCCAGTTAGGTCTGGGCATTTGGGTATTCGGGTCGGTTTTGATTACTACCCATTCGGATCCAGGTATTTCGGATATATGATTTTGTTACCCGTTTTGGAACCGAACATTATTCGGTTCGGGTCCTCTTGGGTCCGGGTATACATTTTCTATACTCATTTAAGAACCGAAACTATTTCGGTTCGGTTCCGGTTCCGGTTCCGGTTCGGGTCCGGGTATAATATTGTAAAAAAAATCGAGTATATTATATACCTAAAAGTACCCAAAAAATTATGTACTCATGTATAATTCCGGGTATATTTTCGGGTATTCGGGTATATTTTTGGGTATTCAGGTATTTTAAGTACCCAAATACCCGAAATATTCGGGTACCCATTTAGATAATCGGGTACCCGTTCGGATATCGGGTACCCGGACCCGACCCGATATTCGCGGGTCTCTATACCAAAACCCGATGGTTACTTTTGCTTATACCCGAATTGAACCCGGACCCGAAATTTCGGATCGGTTTCGGGTCGGTTTTTCGGGTCCGGGTAAAATGACAAGGCCTAATCCCAGTGTTATAATATCAAACAGATAGATAATGTATCAGCACTCTTTTTGTGTCAAAATTCAGACACATATTATATTATAAGTACACAGTTTAGAAAACACCTTATTAGGGGTACAATACATAAACAGTAACATACACACATGGTCCAAATATAGACCAACAGATATCAAGCAGAGTTGAGTGGAGCTCTGAGTTCGTGAGAACCTTCACGGTTCTGAAACACGATCACGTAAAGTGCATATATAATGCCTGGAATGTATCCTAAGATAGTCAGCACCAAGCAAATTAAAAACTCCAACTACAAACAAAACCAAGAGTCAAAACTTCAGTTCCTCCATTATTATCCAAGCTTTCAGGACAGTTTCAGAAGACTAGAAGAGAACTTACAGTGCAACATCCACGCTTAAGGCAAACTCCAAGAGGTGGAAGAAGGATAGCGATTAAGATCTCGCAGAAAACTTCCATTTTACTTGCCATTTTGTTCAGAGAATAGACTCGAAATTAGTGGAGAAGACTGAACACTGAAAAAAGTTGGCGGTAGAGAAAGAACTAGTCCAAGACTTATATTTTTGGAGCTACCAAGTCAATTACGAGATCTACACCCTTCATTTATTTATCGGTATTTAAATCGTACGGCTTGAAATTACGTGCCGACATCTCGTAAAATTACCTTACCTTGCCCTCACTCCCTTAAGATATTTTCCTCTCTACGTGGAATCAGCACACGCAAGATATGGTGCACCTTAATACACCAGATCATTAATTGAAGATATTTTGACTTTACCTGGACCTGGTGTGTTAAAGTTATAGGCCATGTGTCGAAGTGGGCCTAGAAAGGCCTGTTTAGAAATAAACCTGGGACCAAACCAGTAAGACTCTGAATGTTAGATGATGCTGGTGTTACTTAGATGGCAAGCTAAATGTAGTCGATGAAAAGGGAAGTTTGTGTCCTTACTCGACCCAGTTTTCTCAGTCTGTACTTGAATCTATATATGATTCATCATAAAGCATAATGTATTATTTTAATGGAACCCGTCACCATTCAACTCTCTAAGATAATCCTGGTTTTCACATGCTAGAATAGCCATAGATCGATCTCCCTCAAATGGTTCAAGCTTGAGGTAGGCGTAGTTATCTCCTCCCTTCTCAAGGATATATACCCGAATAAGTTCATGTTCTACTCTTAGTCACGAAACCAAACCAGACCTTGAGCAGCTTATTTCAAGCTGCAAAAGTATGAGGAATCTGTGAAGAGATACCTCTCGTCACCCACCACGATTAGAATGTTGTCAAATGTTACTTTCCAAGCTGTATGACAGAGGAAAATAATAGCGTGTCGTTGCAATCTCAGTCTCTATCTTGGGCACACCACAGTTTCTCTGCTTTGTTATTACTTTAGACAGCCATAAGGGCACTTCACTTGTTGCTGAAGCGAGTGAGTAATTCTAATCTGAGACTTCGATGAAGCTAGTGAGTAAGAACATCCAATAACAAACGAGATTCTGTAATCACCTAACTGGGTTTAAAGGACACTGCTATGTCACCATGAACAGAGTTGTTCCAATGTTGGACATATTGAAGTTATGACTTTCTATATCACCAAATCTTATATATCTATATTGGACTGTATTTAACATTTCTCAAATCCATAAGCATATGTGCATATTGAACTAAATCACTATCTCAAATCCTATTTCACATTTATTCTTAAACTTCAAACTCTTAAAGCCACTGGATCTTGCCATGAAACCTTCCTCTTCACTGCTCTATTTATCCCTTTCTCCACATCTCCGTAAATTGGTAACTTCATTCCACCACTCAGATGCATTGCGTTCTTCGTTGCTTCCGCGACCATGTGTTCACTATTAGATTCAGGATCCTCTTCTTCTCTCTATAATCAAAACGCAAAAAACACATATAAAGCCGATCAATTACTCAAGATTCCAACAAAAGGAAGACCTCAGAAGTTGTTTGGCTTTACCGAGATCTGGTTAAGGTCGAAGCCTGAGACATTGTTGTTGATGGCACTGTTCTCATTTTCGTTAAGGTCAGGAAGTGGAATGGAGCTTGTCAAAACCTCTTTTTCTCTGCTCCTTTTTAGATTCTTTTCCAAGTCACAACTTGCATTATTAGGCAATGCTTCCTTCTCATTGCAAATTGTATTCTTCTGTTTCACATTAGAACATTGCACAGATTCTCTCACAGTAGAGTGCTTCTTACTTTCAGTGCTTAGTTTGCTTGGGGTCTCTAAACCCCCAGATTCTGACAATCTCAACATCTCAGGACAGGTTTCAAGAGTTTGGTCTTGCTTCAAGTCTTTGTATCTACGTCTCAAGAACCTATCAATTCATAAGACACCCAATAAGCCAATGAATGTACCAAACAAGCTAATTACAAGCTTGGAGCATATCAATTATACAGCAAACACTTAATTCACATAAAGACCAGATATTATCTTATACCTAACTTCTGCCTTAAGGGTCGATTTTTTCTGTTTAATCATCTCCAATTTCCTTCTCTTTGCCTCAATTTCCTGAGGAAACCATAAAAAGATGAAATATTTCAAAACTTTTTTTTTTTCTCTCTCTCTTCGCTCGTTTGAGAATCAACCGAAAATTACCAAAACCCAAATTTGCATACGATCATGAATCAGCAGATCCAGAGGAAATCGAAACAAATTAAATCCATAGCCAAAAATCAATTACCTTTCGCAACTCCATCTGCATAAGGGTAAACCTGATCATGGGATCGCGATACGAAGAAGAAGAGACGAAATTAGTCTCTTTCATCAGATCTGCTTAGTGGAAATTGTGAAAAAAACCCAAGGCGGCGAGAACAAGGAAAGAGAGAGAGAGAGAGGTATGAAGAAGAAAGAAGGAAGAGAAGGTAAAGGGATAAGTTTTAATGGTGAAAGTCTTATTCCTTCGACGAAACTCAATAACCAAAGGACTTAAGAAACCCAAAAGAAGCCACCACATAATTGATAAATTTTGATCCATTTAGAAAATTAGAAATTAAATTTGGGTTTTTTTGTGTGTGTGTTAGACTTCTATTGAGACAGACCAGACAAGTAGCAGAAAACTAGGAGTAGTAGAGATCAAGATGGAAAAAAGGAATAGCGGAAGAAGATTAAAGAGGAAAAATTCAATCTTTCCTTTTTACTTTATTTTCCATGTGTCCTCCTTTTGGAAGTTGCAGAAGGGCATTAAAAATATTGACCAATAAAGGTTCTTCCTTTGCTGTGAATTTATGTCTTTGTGAAGTGGGTTTGATAATTGGTAGAGATTTGAATTAAAAAGCTGAGTTATTGAAGAGATAAGAGTTGGATAATTATTGGATATGTCTGTGAAATTTACTTAAGATGGGGTCTTTAAAGAGAGAGAGACAGCAAAAAAGAAGAATTAGATTGAGACAAACAGTGAATAGGAGGAGAAGAAGAAACTATGGAGATGATTATATATATATATATGTGTATATATAATAATACGCGTCACGCGTGTGTTATAGTAATACGCGTCACGCGTCACGCGTCACGCTTGATGCAGATAGATTCCAAAACTCCAACGACTTGTCTTATCTTAAAGTTTGGAGTTTGGACCCATCCTCAGAAAATGACCATTATACCCTACCAATTAACTTTTGTTTTGCCACGATGTCAATGTGCCGATTAACCAACACTCTGTTAACGGGCCGATTAATCCAAGCCCAGTAAACTCAATTAGAAAGAAATATACGAACCTTTTGTACTTCTTTGATTATCAACAATTACTCAAATACTCTCAATCATTCTTCTGTTTTCCAAATCGTGGAAATGAATCGAACTTTTAACAGAAAAAAAACTAAGGAGAGGAAGAAGAAGTAGAAGTAGAAGAAATCCGAGTTTACTCGGAATAGGTTCCTAATCTGGTAGCCAAATTATGCTTCCTTGGGACATACTCTCTTCTTTAGGTTTAGGTTACAAAAGTAACTAAGTAGATCGTGGAAGCTCTTTACCGGCTAAGAATGATCTGAAAAGAATGAGAGCACGCTTTGGTTCGAATAAAGGCACCTCGTGTCCTGCTCCTCTTACCGTTGCAAAAGTCAGTCCCTTGTAAATCTCTGTCCAGCCTCCCACCTGTTACCGCAGGTAAACATCACTGCCTTGTATTCTACGTACATGTAAATCTATAAGTATGCAGTGTATGTATATCATACCTGGTTACCAGAGTACCAAGGATACCAACGAGTTTTCACAGGGAGATTTAGATGACTGAGGGAAAACCGTGTTGCAGTCACTGGAACCACTGAGTCTGTATCACCACTGCAAATAAAAGTACAATCCACAGTTCGGTTAAGTATCCAAATTAGTTAGTCTTAACCACAGTTTTGGCCTAAGATTCCACGGCTCAAAGCAGGTTTACCTGAAAATCCAGATCCTCAAACCAGACGCTGCAAGTTCCTTGTATATAGGAAACATCGTCTTAGCTGAATCTTTCCAGTTTTTGATCAGTACATCACTTCATCACCCAAACAAGAACCATTAGTCTTTCTTTTTTTTCGCAAATCATCATTATACACTCGTGGTCAAATGGTGAAGCAAACTGTTTACCTGCAAGCTGTCCATTTATAGGGAATACCAGTAACATTAGCATGCATAGCTCTCTGAACATCACGACGGTTATAATACTTCTCTGCATAACTCTCTGTACAAGGATCATACCCAGACACTAACCGCCTACGCAAAAGTGTGTTCTTCATCCGTAAGAAACCAGTATTGTTCTCCTTCTTCTGTGCAGCCAAACACGTTGGAGTGTAAATGCTGTACTGATCAATGTTACCAAACTCGTGATTCATGGCGTAGTTAACAGCAGTATCACAATCATCAGAAGCACTCTCAGACGTGAAGTTGCAGTCTTTGAGAATTGACTTGTAAGTTCTGTCAGAGATAATTGCGTGTGTCCACCAGTAAGTTACTGTTCCTATGTTGTCATACTGATTATCCGTCACTGCATTTCCCACCTTAAGAAGTGAAAGATTTTATTAATTACGAAATGGACGTAAAAGTTTTGATTTGAGATAGATATACCCTTTTTGATTATTACCATGAATCCTTTGAAATTTATTATAGGTTTGGAGAAACCTTTGTTGTAGTCATGGATTTTTTTGGCTAGCTGTGGAACATAATGCCCTACAAATTGAAGTTTATGCATATGTAATTATTGAATCGTAAACCGGATACATTTATTGTAATAACGTACCGGCATAGCTTTCACCAGCGATATAGAAGTCTCTGTATTTGTATTGAGGAAATTTAGACAACCATTTGATAAGAAATATTAAATTGTCTTGAGCTGTTTGTTCATCTCCGGAATTTTTTTAAGATCAGAGCTTGTGTTTGTGTAAGAAAATCCAACTCCGGCCGGTGATTCCAGAAACAGAAGGTTTGCATCTATTATTGTACAAAAGAATTTAAAGCCTCAAAATGATTCCTTAAGTGAAATAATTATAGAAAAAAGTGAGTTTTGTTTGTGATTAAATTTTTAGTTACCTTTGTTCCAAGAGAACTTGTTGAGGTAAATATTTGAACCGGTTTTGTTGATACGAAATGGTCCAATTTCCTCTGAAGCTCCATAAGCAACCGACGAGCAGCCTGGTCCTGTGGATTTCATATCATATCAATAAAATAATCTAATTTTATAGCATGCCATAATCTGTTGTAAGTTACTCCATAATTTCAAGAATGCTATAATCAAATATTTAGTAAATGTTATGTTATAGCTGTGGCTAGAAAATGGTATTATTAGAATTCTACATTTCAAATTGTTCTTGATCAAATTTTATTTATAAAATATAGTGATTAACTTTTGTGCTTTTGGTCCAAGATGATTGTATGGCATCTTGCTTGCATGCTTCGATTTTCCCCTTATGAATAATTAAATTATATAGAATGGCTAAAGGCCAAAATTCAAAAGAATATCAATACTAGACCACAAAATATCAATATATATATATATATATGTATGTGTATGTGTGTGAAAATAAATTCAAGTATATTTATATAGCCAAAAATAAGTAGCATCATCATTTGGCCATCAACTAGTGAACTTCATGAATACGCATGCGTCTATAAAAACAATTATCTTATATATTTTTATATATTCAGAAATTTGTTTTATGCATTTATCCGAATAACAAGGTCAACTTTCTATTACGAATTTCAAATAAATACAGAAAGTAGTAAAGCTTTATGGTAATGTGTCTGTATGGTTTTTTTGGATATGATGATTATTAAAGTCACCAAACAGGTAGTTTCACCTTTTTGTCATGCTTTCTTACAGAAGTTAATGAAGAGACAGAAGAACAAAGGCATCTAAAACAACAAGTTGATCCACCAGAAAGTGACAAAGAGAACTCTTTGATGAAACTTAACTTAGTCATCTCAACAATAAAAAACGCATCAAGCAAATCATTATTTTATGTACTTCAGATTGCATTACAACTATTATTTTCATGTCATATGGCTCTAGCTAACTCTATCTACTACTATTTATATAGTCGCCATGAATGTTTAAGTCAAACATAATTAGGGTTTTGGTGTCAAAGATCACGCGCGTCACGCATGACCTGCATGATAATAGATGATAAGAGTAAGTATATATTAACATACACTATTTTAAGTTTATTTTAGTGGGAGATAAGCAGTTTTAACTACAATGCGCGTGATTACTACAAATGGGTAAGAACAATTGAATGCAGAGAGTACGAAATCTGAAGCTCGTGGAAAGAGTTATATACTATTATCAATGGTCTTCAATACAAAGCAATTTAATAAAGATTTTATATAAAAAAGTGAGTGCATGTTCCATTATGAGAGGCAGATGCGGTGGTTGATAATTCATTTGCTACTATTTTATTAATCCAAAATAACGATATTTACTTACGTAAAAAGTTATATAGTCACAGATTAGTAGTACTTGCTAGTTATAGCTGTTATCTTGTTTGTTAGTCTCGTAGTTTGTCGTCGGATGAGATTGTTCATTGACAAAACTTTTGTTTGTTTTCTATCTGTCGTGGCCCTTTTAATTGTTCTCTTCCAAAAGAAACTAGACTATACTAATGAAAATACATTTTGATATAAAACCATAATCTTTATCTTTATCCACGAATATATATATATATATATACATATATCTAGTTTGATTCCATGGATATTGTTAGAGGTTTGGCTATCTACCTATGGATCATGTTTTGTCAGTGGAATTGTCGAAAAAAATAAAACTAGACATAAGAAATTTCAAAATATAAATTCAGTTCTGTCCAGAAATTTTGACCGGCTATAGAGAACCGGCATACATATAAGAAATTAAGAATTGTAATCACAGTGAATACGAATAGTAATGGGAGTTGTGGGGGAAAACTGACCTCCATTGAGCCAAAGAAGAAGGGGTTTGGTGTGAGGAGAAGGAGAAGAAGACTCAGTGAGCCAATAGAAGAGATAACGACCATGAGACTCGTTGACATTAACATAGCCTGAGTATTGTGAGAATGCCACTTTTGGTTGCCCTGGAAGTGCTTTGATTCTGTCTTTTTCTTGCTCTCTCAAATGAAATGAAGATGATGACACAGTTGTCGATAAAAGAGCTAGAATAAGAAGAAAAATGAGATTAGTTTTTGCCATTTCGTCTCCTCTCACTCTATAAACTTTTTCCTTTAATTGGATTTTTGTGTGAGAGGTAATAGAGTATACATAGATCAATGTATGTTTGTATTTTGGTGTGATGTATGAAGATATATATATATATATATATATATATATATGTGTGTGTGTGAATGTATAAGAGTGAGAGAGAGATAAAAGGATTGATGGATGAGGTTTTGGAGGTTCTAATTAAATGAGAGTGTGTGTTTGCTGAGTTACTACACAATGTGCAGTTTGGCCAGCCTGTGAGTGGACCTTTCTCAGTCTCTCTCTTTGTCAATATGTATTTATTGACATATATGTGAGTTTATTTAGTAACTATTCACAAGCTTCTACACAACTAGGCCTCGGGATTCGGTTTTTTTCGGTTATCGGTTTTTTCGGTTTTTTAAAACTGACTTCAAATTAAACCGAACTAAATTTTTGGTTTGGTTCAGTTTTTTGATTTTTTTGGTTTTGGGGTTTTTTGGTTAAAATATATAAAATTCTGGTTTAAAGTAATCCAACCGACCGAACCGAAAACCGAATTCAAAATAATTGGATTCCGATCAATTTTTATGAGTAAATTGAACCGAACTGAAAACCAAAAATTTCGGTTTGATCGGTTTGGTCTATTTCGATTTGGTGGGAATGCCCACCCTTATACACAACTATCACCTTTACTTATTTGATGAGTATGTATAAGCCATGGTACTATTGCTTCTCCCGTATAGAATCTGTATATTCTACTTCAACTGTACAAAATCTTTTTAAAAATGTTGATGATTTTGTAAATTAGAGCCACTATATTGCTAATTTTTTAAGGAAAATTTGGATCTCGAATTGGTACTTGAGAATCAGAAACAATTTAAAGTCATTAATGCAAGATTGCAACGGCAAACAATTATGATTATTGTATCTTCTTCTTTCATCCTCTCATGCATGGTAACGTTAATTATCTACATAGTAATTAAACGTAAATGATACATTATCAGTTTTATCCCTCTCCACAAAATTCATTTAAATATGAACCTATACGTAATTTTGTAGAACTATTTTATTTTGACTATAAATTTTATAAGGAGGACATAATAATAATAGATCCGTAATTGCTTGATGGTAGAAGACATTAAAGTCAAAAACTATGTAGCATGTTTGTTAGTGATGGGCTAAAAACAAAGAAAATAAATAAATAAAGTGCATATATAATACATTTAGGCTAAGGAAAGAAAGTTCTAATTAAGTACAAGAGAACCAAAAAGAGAGAAACAAACGAAATTAGACAATAACGAACAATATTCATGATTTTATTGTAAGAAGACAAATGTTCACCGTGTAAAGTTGTTGTACCTACAATTTCTGGACCATAATTTCTTTGAGAGGCTCCACTCATTCATGCACTAATATTACAATCATATATACATTTATATCTTCTCAATCGACAAAACCTAATACAAAAACCATTATATAGATCATCTAAACTATCAAACTGAGAAAAACAATATTTTCTTTGTCATCTCACAAAGAATCACTAATATCTACGTTTAAATTTGTCAATGTAGAACAAAATTGAAAATAAAGTATAATATATTTATTTTTCAATTGAATTGAAGATAATTGATAATTTTCATTATTCATAGTATTGGCCAAACCTAGGTAGCTTTTACTGTGTCATATTTAGAGAGTTTTGTTCAAACTTTCATAACTAGAGCGTTGTGGTCAGCACAAGTTGGTAATCACTTTTAGACCAAACCAATCAAAGCTTACTTCAATAATTAAATCTTGTATGAATATAAAGTCATTGTGGTCACCATCTAATGTGTTGCGCCAAATGCGGTGATTGTGAAAATGTCATAATTTCGGCCCCGAAAACACAAAGAGGAAAATCTTGGGTTTGAACCACTTAACTATTTCAAAAATATATACTATCATAAATCAATTCATGATATTTTAATGACATATATATATATATATATATATATACATATAGGTTACAAAAAGACTATTACAAACTGTAGTCAGTACATTGCAAAGGCTTTGAATTGCGTTGTGGATTCTAAGAAATGATAGGTCCAAATCGGTGACCGAAAAGCTGGTAGACCATGTCGGATTTATTTTATTTACACTTTTGATTTTTGATTTTCCTCTTATCTCTAACTATTCTTTTTGCCAAAACAACCCATTTGAGATGTTTAGACCCAAAAAAAAGGTTTCATCAAACCGACAGAAACATTTTTCATATAAATAAGTGAAGTAAAAAAGTAATGGTTTTGACTTTTGAGTTAGGAACTGTGTGATGGACTGAAGTATGATTTGAAAATGTAAATGATACATCGAGTCAAACGTCGTATCGTAACTACGAGACACAGTTTCCCACGTTTCAATTGAATGCTCCATTTAATATTGTAGCACTTCCATTGCACCACACGTATATCAGTAGGTAAAATTACAGACCTTATTCTTCCTAATATATATATTGATTATGAACGTAATGATAACTGCATACTTATCCTAAATGCAGAATCTGACCGAATTTTTTAATTTTTTATACGCCAAAATCTACCCTAAAATTTCATTTAATTTATTTTTAATAACGGGTTGAATCTTTAATGTTAAAATTATATACCAAAAAAAATAGAACTCGAACTAATCCGAATATAAACTAAAATAAGTAAATATAACAATACATGTATAAATATCATTCATACTTAGATGTGTTATTTTACAATATTATTTAACAACTACTCAACCAATTAGTTATTTTACATTTATATGTTTATTTTATTATTTATAATGATTACATATTTTAACTTATTATAATTGTAATAATATATTATAGTTATTTTTTCGGCATATTATATTATAGTTATTGTTCATAGCTAGTTATATATTTGTTGGAAATGTTAATGTAATAATATTAAATTTTGTTAGAGTAAATTTTCACCAATTACTTGGGCAATTATCTCTTAGTGTAAAATAAATTGGTTTTTACCTGCAAAGTTTTTTTTATATCTAAAATAGAATAATTAATTATTAACATTAGTTACAGTATTTATGCATAAATATGAATGAGAAAAATAGAAAATAATTGATTGAAAAGAACACGTTACATGCACTCAAATTGACAAATAAATACGTAGATAAATAAAAAAGATAAAGAAAAATTTACAAAATAAAAAGGTTTTAACAAAAAGAAAACAATTCCTCAACATTTTCCTTAAATCTAACTGTTAACAAAAATGGGTGGAATAAAAAAATTCCACCATTCCACACAACTCTACATGTACCAGTTAGGGTCTATATTTGTTTAGATTTAAAGTTGTGATTTGTTCAGACCGTTATTTAATACTAGTATATGTTTTGTTCCATGCTGGATCAAAACATGTCCAAAAGTTTATTCATCTAACGGTAACGTGTAGTCGAGTGTTCGAATTTGGAAACGATAACGTGTAAATATGTTATTTGAGTTTGATTGTGTTAGAGCACCATTATCAATAGTTTTTAGAGCACCATTATTAAAATTTTATGCACAAATAAATTTTAATATTAATAATAAAATTGGCCCAATCAATGAATGACACTGAGAGATTCTTAATTTTATTTAGAAAATTTTTTAAATAAGAAACCTCTCTTATATCTCTTTTCATTTCTAATATTTTTCATTTTTTATTGTTAAGAAACTCTTAAGAACTTCCTAATAATGGTGGTGTTATATATAAGTCAATGTGAAAGTGTATGCATGACAAAATGGGGATTGACACCCCGTCTTATATAATTTAAATATTATAGGCAAAATACAAAAAAAAAATTATTTTTACTTAAGGGTCAAATTTTTTTTAGTAATATATGATTTAAATGAATCCAAAATTTTAAATGATCTAATTAACTAAGTTAAAACGATAATTAGGATATTTTTAAAAATTTGGGTCCTATTATTATATTATTAACTAGGTTAGAAATGTTTTTGGTCTTTTTTCTAAAATTTGGGTATTTTTATTCAATTTTTTTTATATATTTTACTATAGAAAATAAATTTTTGGATCCTATGCAAATGTTTATCTTGCCACCTGCACTTAGACTATCTTTTCTTGGATTAAGTTCATTCATAATGACGTTCGGTTTAACTAAACCTTGTAATAGACGTGATTACTAGGTTATAGATTATAGGGTAGATAATGCAAGTCGTTGCAACATGTGCTAAAGCTATGATTAAGTATATGATTTGACTTTCCTGCAACTACGAGCATTTAGAGATACTAATTAGAGGTTATTTATAATAAAATATTAATATATTTATTAAAATTTAGTTTATTATTTATTTTATTTTTAAAAAATAAAAAATTTTCAATTATATAAATTATAGGTGATATTTGAGTTTTTTAAGAGTTAAGATCAAGTCTTTTAAATCTCTTATTTAAAAAAATTATTTTTTTTATTTTTTTTAGCATTATTATTATTATTTTTTTTCTAAGAGACTCATCTAAGACCAGTTTCATTGGGAGAGTCTTAAGAGTCTCTTAAGCATTTTTAAAAAAAACTTAAATCAAAAACGTGATTAAATGATAAAAGACAACTCTTAAATTATGATTTGTAGAAACATTTAAGAGACCCTACGTGTCACGAAACGAGTGGAGGAGGCGTCTTGACAAAAAAAAATGGTCGCAACCCTTCTCTCATTTCATCTTCTTTCTTCTTTTCTTCCTCTTCTCTCTTCTTTGCTGCGATTTTGGCGATTTTTTGTCGATTTCGTCCACGACATCATCAAAACCTTCACTTACTCTCTTCTCTTCCTCTCCTTCCTCTTCTCTTCCTCTTCTTCATCATCGGAACCATCACCTTCGATTTGGTCGCAAAGCTTCACCAAAAACGCAATTTGGCCGAGAATCTTCACCAATTTCTTGGGGTATCTTCTCTCCAACCATATATGTACGTCTTCTCCCTATTTCTTAGTTACGGTTGTTAGATTTATGAGATTAGAGTTAGGTCGTTTTCGAAATTAGGGTTCGTCAAACCCTTGGATTTTTAGGTTTCAAAAATGTAGGATTGAGTTTTAAGAATAGAGGATGGTAGGTAGTGTTTCTAGGGTTTCGATTCCGGACAGTACTCGGAAGATGATTCATAGCATTAAGGAGATCGCTGCTTGTAAGTACAGCGAGGATGTGATTCTCGCAATGTTTCGTGAATGTAACATGGATCCAGACAAGACTACTCAACGCTTACTTCTTGAGGGGTATAATCTTACCCCCCTCTGATACGGTTCTTTCACTGGATCCACGATGAGATTCTATCTTTTGATTTTGGGTTTATTACCCTCTCCCCTTCAAATTAGGTTTTTAACATCTGATTTATCTGCTTTGATTTACTCAGATTTTATCTGAATTTTCCATCGCTTATATGTTTGGAACTTA
>JAKUCM010001243.1:12500-23057 GCA_023374145.1 Lepidium sativum | reverse complement strand
GCTAACTTTAAGGCCCATGTAATGTCGCTTTCACATGAGAAAGTGTGCTAAGCAACTTAGGTTGCTCTCATATGTTGCAAATTGGTGATTGTTCTCTTACGCTAGAAGTTATGATTATCAGTGAACCGTCACGAACTAGTTTGGTCGAGTTATGAGATCTAGCTTGGTTGTTTGAGCTATTCGTTCTTATCTAGGACTTCTACACATGTGATATCTTTTTTCGAAGTTCAACGCAAGGTAATGTCGCTTTGACATGACAAAGTGTGCTAAGCAACTTTTGTTGCTCTCATATGTTGGAACTAGGTGATTGTTCTCAAAAGCTAAAAGTTATGATTATCAGAGAACCGTAACGAACTACTTTGGTCGAGTTATGATGTGTAGCTTGATCCTTTCAGTTGTCCGTATTCATATAGTACTTCTAGACATGAGATCTCTTTTTGTTAAGTTCAAGGCTATCTAATGTCGCTTCGACTGGAGAAAGTGTGCTAAGAAACTTAGATTGGTGTCATATGTTACAAGAAGGTCATTGTTCTCTTAAGTTAGAAGTTATAATTATCGATGAACCGTCAAGAACTACTTTGGTTGAGTTATGAGGACTAGCATGGTCGTTTGAGCTATCCGTGCTAATCTAGGACTTCTACACATGTGATATCTTTTTGCTAACTTCAAGGCCCATGTAATGTCGCTTTGACATGAGAAAGTGTGCTAAGCAACTTAGGTTGCTCTATTATGTTGCAACTATGTGATTGTTCTCTTAAGTTAGAAGTTATGGTTATCGTTTCATGAACTACTTTGAGCTATTCGTGCTTATCTAGGACTTCTACACATTTGATCTCTTTTTGCTAAATTCAAGGCCCATGTTAGGTCGCTTTAACATGAGAAAGTGTGCTAAGCAACTTAGGTTGCTCTCATACGTTGCAACTTGGTGATTGTTCTCTGACGCTAGAAGTTTTGATTATCAGTGAACAGTAACGAACTACTTTGTTCGAGTTATGATGTGTAGCTTGATCTTTTCAGCTGTCCGTATTCATATAGTACTTCTAGACATGAGATCTCTTTTTGTTAAGTTCAAGGCTATCTAATGTCGCTTCGACTTGAGAAAGTGTGCTAAGAAACTTAGATTGGTGTCATATGTTACAAGAAGGTCATTGTTCTCTTAAGTTATAAGTTATGATTATCGGTGAACCGTCAAGAACTATTTTGGTTGAGTTATGAGGTCTGGCGTGGTCGTTTGAGCTATCTGTGCTAATCTTGGAGTTCTACACATGTGATCTCTTTTTGCTAACTTTAAGGCCCATGTAATGTCGCTTTCACATGGGAAAGTGTGCTAAGCAACTTAGGTTGCTCTCATATGTTGCAAATTGGTGAGTGTTCTCTTACGCTAGAAGTTATGATTATCAGTGAACCGTCACGAACTAGTTTGGTCGAGTTATGAGGTCTAGCTTGGTCGTTTGAGCTATTCGTTCTTATCTAGGACTTTTACACATGTGATATCTTTTTTTGAAGTTCAAGGCAAGGTAATGTCGCTTGACATGACAAAGTGTGCTAAGCAACTTTTGTTGCTCTTATATGTTGGAACTAGGTGATTGTTCTCAAAAGCTAAAAGTTATGATTATCAGAGAACCGTAACGAACCACTTTGGTCGAGTTATGATGTGTAGCTTGATCCTTTCAGCTATCCGTATTCATATAGTACTTCTAGACATGAGATCTCTTTTTGTTAATTTCAAGGCTATATAAAGTCGCTTCGACTTGAGAAAGTGTGCTAAGAAACTTAGATCGGTATCATATGTTACAAGAAGGTCATTGTTCTCTTAAGTTAGAAGTTATAATTATCGATGAACCGTCAAGAACTACTTTGGTTGAGTTATGATGTCTAGTGTGGTCGTTTGAGCTATCCGTGCTAATCTAGGACTTCTACACATGTGATCTCTTTTTGCTAACTTCAAGGCCCATGTAATGTCGCTTTGACATGAGAAAGTGTGCTATGCAACTTAGGTTGCTCTATTATGTTGCAACTATGTGATTGTTCTCTTAAGTTAAAAGTTATGGCTATCGTTTCAGGAACTACTTTGGTTCAGTTATGAGGTCTACCGTGGTCGTTTGAGTTATTCGTGCTTATCTAGGACTTCTACACATTTGATCTCTTTTTGCTGAATTCAAGGCCCATGTAATGTCGCTTTAACATGAGAAAGTGTGGTAAGGAACTTAGGTTGCTCTCATATGTTGCAACTTGGTGATTGTTCTCTGACGCTAGAATTTTTGATTATCAGTGAACCGTAACGAACTACTTTGGTCGAGTTATGATGTGTAGCTTGATCCTTTCAGCAGTCCGTATTCATATAGTACTTCTAGACATGAGATCTCTTTTTGCTAAGTTCAAGGCTATCTAATGTCACTTCGACTTGAGAAAGTGTGCTAAGAAACTTAGATTGGTCTCATATGTTACAAGAAGGTCATTGTTCTCTTAAGTTATAAGTTATGATTATCGATGAACCGTCAAGAACTATTTTGGTTGAGTTATGAGGTCTGGCGTGGTCGTTTGAGCTATCTGTGCTAATCTTGGAGTTCTACACATGTGATTTCTTTTTGCTAACTTTAAGGCCCATGTAATGTCGCTTTCACATGAGAAAGTGTGCTAAGCAACTTAGGTTGCTCTCATATGTTGCAAATTGGTGATTGTTCTCTTACGCTAGAAGTTATGATTATCAGTGAACCGTCACGAACTAGTTTGGTCGAGTTATGAGATCTAGCTTGGTTGTTTGAGCTATTCGTTCTTATCTAGGACTTCTACACATGTGATATCTTTTTTCGAAGTTCAACGCAAGGTAATGTCGCTTTGACATGACAAAGTGTGCTAAGCAACTTTTGTTGCTCTCATATGTTGGAACTAGGTGATTGTTCTCAAAAGCTAAAAGTTATGATTATCAGAGAACCGTAACGAACTACTTTGGTCGAGTTATGATGTGTAGCTTGATCCTTTCAGTTGTCCGTATTCATATAGTACTTCTAGACATGAGATCTCTTTTTGTTAAGTTCAAGGCTATCTAATGTCGCTTCGACTGGAGAAAGTGTGCTAAGAAACTTAGACTGGTGTCATATGTTACAAGAAGGTCATTGTTCTCTTAAGTTAGAAGTTATAATTATCGATGAACCGTCAAGAACTACTTTGGTTGAGTTATGAGGACTAGCATGGTCGTTTGAGCTATCCGTGCTAATCTAGGACTTCTACACATGTGATATCTTTTTGCTAACTTCAAGGCCCATGTAATGTCGCTTTGACATGAGAAAGTGTGCTATGCAACTTAGGTTGCTCTATTATGTTGCAACTATGTGATTGTTCTCTTAAGTTAAAAGTTATGGCTATCGTTTCAGGAACTACTTTGGTTCAGTTATGAGGTCTACCGTGGTCGTTTGAGTTATTCGTGCTTATCTAGGACTTCTACACATTTGATCTCTTTTTGCTGAATTCAAGGCCCATGTAATGTCGCTTTAACATGAGAAAGTGTGGTAAGGAACTTAGGTTGCTCTCATATGTTGCAACTTGGTGATTGTTCTCTGACGCTAGAATTTTTGATTATCAGTGAACCGTAACGAACTACTTTGGTCGAGTTATGATGTGTAGCTTGATCCTTTCAGCAGTCCGTATTCATATAGTACTTCTAGACATGAGATCTCTTTTTGCTAAGTTCAAGGCTATCTAATGTCACTTCGACTTGAGAAAGTGTGCTAAGAAACTTAGATTGGTCTCATATGTTACAAGAAGGTCATTGTTCTCTTAAGTTATAAGTTATGATTATCGATGAACCGTCAAGAACTATTTTGGTTGAGTTATGAGGTCTGGCGTGGTCATTTGAGCTATCTGTGCTAATCTTGGAGTTCTACACATGTGATCTCTTTTTGCTAACTTTAAGGCCCATGTAATGTCGCTTTCACATGAGAAAGTGTGCTAAGCAACTTAGGTTGCTCTCATATGTTGCAAATTGGTGATTGTTCTCTTACGCTAGAAGTTATGATTATCAGTGAACCGTCACGAACTAGTTTGGTCGAGTTATGAGATCTAGCTTGGTTGTTTGAGCTATTCGTTCTTATCTAGGACTTCTACACATGTGATATCTTTTTTCGAAGTTCAACGCAAGGTAATGTCGCTTTGACATGACAAAGTGTGCTAAGCAACTTTTGTTGCTCTCATATGTTGGAACTAGGTGATTGTTCTCAAAAGCTAAAAGTTATGATTATCAGAGAACCGTAACGAACTACTTTGGTCGAGTTATGATGTGTAGCTTGATCCTTTCAGTTGTCCGTATTCATATAGTACTTCTAGACATGAGATCTCTTTTTGTTAAGTTCAAGGCTATCTAATGTCGCTTCGACTGGAGAAAGTGTGCTAAGAAACTTAGATTGGTGTCATATGTTACAAGAAGGTCATTGTTCTCTTAAGTTAGAAGTTATAATTATCGATGAACCGTCAAGAACTACTTTGGTTGAGTTATGAGGACTAGCATGGTCGTTTGAGCTATCCGTGCTAATCTAGGACTTCTACACATGTGATATCTTTTTGCTAACTTCAAGGCCCATGTAATGTCGCTTTGACATGAGAAAGTGTGCTAAGCAACTTAGGTTGCTCTATTATGTTGCAACTATGTGATTGTTCTCTTAAGTTAGAAGTTATGGTTATCGTTTCATGAACTACTTTGAGCTATTCGTGCTTATCTAGGACTTCTACACATTTGATCTCTTTTTGCTAAATTCAAGGCCCATGTTAGGTCGCTTTAACATGAGAAAGTGTGCTAAGCAACTTAGGTTGCTCTCATACGTTGCAACTTGGTGATTGTTCTCTGACGCTAGAAGTTTTGATTATCAGTGAACAGTAACGAACTACTTTGTTCGAGTTATGATGTGTAGCTTGATCTTTTCAGCTGTCCGTATTCATATAGTACTTCTAGACATGAGATCTCTTTTTGTTAAGTTCAAGGCTATCTAATGTCGCTTCGACTTGAGAAAGTGTGCTAAGAAACTTAGATTGGTGTCATATGTTACAAGAAGGTCATTGTTCTCTTAAGTTATAAGTTATGATTATCGGTGAACCGTCAAGAACTATTTTGGTTGAGTTATGAGGTCTGGCGTGGTCGTTTGAGCTATCTGTGCTAATCTTGGAGTTCTACACATGTGATCTCTTTTTGCTAACTTTAAGGCCCATGTAATGTCGCTTTCACATGGGAAAGTGTGCTAAGCAACTTAGGTTGCTCTCATATGTTGCAAATTGGTGAGTGTTCTCTTACGCTAGAAGTTATGATTATCACTGAACCGTCACGAACTAGTTTGGTCGAGTTATGAGGTCTAGCTTGGTCGTTTGAGCTATTCGTTCTTATCTAGGACTTTTACACATGTGATATCTTTTTTTGAAGTTCAAGGCAAGGTAATGTCGCTTGACATGACAAAGTGTGCTAAGCAACTTTTGTTGCTCTCATATGTTGGAACTAGGTGATTGTTCTCAAAAGCTAAAAGTTATGATTATCAGAGAACCGTAACGAACCACTTTGGTCGAGTTATGATGTGTAGCTTGATCCTTTCAGCTATCCGTATTCATATAGTACTTCTAGACATGAGATCTCTTTTTGTTAAGTTCAAGGCTATCTAATGTCGCTTCGACTTGAGAAAGTGTGCTAAGAAACTTAGATTGGTGTCATATGTTACAAGAAGGTCATTGTTCTCTTAAGTTAGAAGTTATAATTATCGATGAACCATCAAGAACTACTTTGGTTGAGTTATGATGTCTAGCGTGGTCGTTTGAGCTATCCGTGTTAATCTAGGATTTCTACACATGTGATCTCTTTTTAACAAGTTCAAGGCAAGGTAATGTCGCTTTGACATGACAAATTGTGCTAAACAACTTTTGTTGCTCTCATATGTTGGAACTAGGTGATTGTTCTCAAAAGCTAAAAGTTATTATTATCAGGGAACCGTAACGAACTACTTTGGTCGAGTTATGATGTGTAACTTGATCCTTTCAGCTGTCTGTATTCATATAGTAGTTCTAGACATGAGATCTCTTTTTGTTAATTTCAAGGCTATATAAAGTCGCTTCGACTTGAGAAAGTGTGCTAAGAAACTTAGATCGGTATCATATGTTACAAGAAGGTCATTGTTCTCTTAAGTTAGAAGTTATAATTATCGATGAACCGTCAAGAACTACTTTGGTTGAGTTATGATGTCTAGTGTGGTCGTTTGAGCTATCCGTGCTAATCTAGGACTTCTACACATGTGATCTCTTTTTGCTAACTTCAAGGCCCATGTAATGTCGCTTTGACATGAGAAAGTGTGCTAAGCAACTTAGGTTGCTCTATTATGTTGCAACTATGTGATTGTTCTCTTAAGTTAGAAGTTATGGTTATCGTTTCATGAACTACTTTGAGCTATTCGTGCTTATCTAGGACTTCTACACATTTGATCTCTTTTTGCTAAATTCAAGGCCCATGTTAGGTCGCTTTAACATGAGAAAGTGTGCTAAGCAACTTAGGTTGCTCTCATACGTTGCAACTTGGTGATTGTTCTCTGACGCTAGAAGTTTTGATTATCAGTGAACAGTAACGAACTACTTTGTTCGAGTTATGATGTGTAGCTTGATCTTTTCAGCTGTCCGTATTCATATAGTACTTCTAGACATGAGATCTCTTTTTGTTAAGTTCAAGGCTATCTAATGTCGCTTCGACTTGAGAAAGTGTGCTAAGAAAATTAGATCGGTATCATATGTTACAAGAAGGTCATTGTTCTCTTAAGTTATAAGTTATGATTATCGATGAACCGTCAAGAACTATTTTGGTTGAGTTATGAGGTCTGGCGTGGTCGTTTGAGCTATCTGTGCTAATCTTGGAGTTCTACACATGTGATTTCTTTTTGCTAACTTTAAGGCCCATGTAATGTCGCTTTCACATGAGAAAGTGTGCTAAGCAACTTAGGTTGCTCTCATATGTTGCAAATTGGTGATTGTTCTCTTACGCTAGAAGTTATGATTATCAGTGAACCGTCACGAACTAGTTTGGTCGAGTTATGAGATCTAGCTTGGTTGTTTGAGCTATTCGTTCTTATCTAGGACTTCTACACATGTGATATCTTTTTTCGAAGTTCAACGCAAGGTAATGTCGCTTTGACATGACAAAGTGTGCTAAGCAACTTTTGTTGCTCTCATATGTTGGAACTAGGTGATTGTTCTCAAAAGCTAAAAGTTATGATTATCAGAGAACCGTAACGAACTACTTTGGTCGAGTTATGATGTGTAGCTTGATCCTTTCAGTTGTCCGTATTCATATAGTACTTCTAGACATGAGATCTCTTTTTGTTAAGTTCAAGGCTATCTAATGTCGCTTCGACTGGAGAAAGTGTGCTAAGAAACTTAGACTGGTGTCATATGTTACAAGAAGGTCATTGTTCTCTTAAGTTAGAAGTTATAATTATCGATGAACCGTCAAGAACTACTTTGGTTGAGTTATGAGGACTAGCATGGTCGTTTGAGCTATCCGTGCTAATCTAGGACTTCTACACATGTGATATCTTTTTGCTAACTTCAAGGCCCATGTAATGTCGCTTTGACATGAGAAAGTGTGCTATGCAACTTAGGTTGCTCTATTATGTTGCAACTATGTGATTGTTCTCTTAAGTTAAAAGTTATGGCTATCGTTTCAGGAACTACTTTGGTTCAGTTATGAGGTCTACCGTGGTCGTTTGAGTTATTCGTGCTTATCTAGGACTTCTACACATTTGATCTCTTTTTGCTGAATTCAAGGCCCATGTAATGTCGCTTTAACATGAGAAAGTGTGGTAAGGAACTTAGGTTGCTCTCATATGTTGCAACTTGGTGATTGTTCTCTGACGCTAGAATTTTTGATTATCAGTGAACCGTAACGAACTACTTTGGTCAAGTTATGATGTGTAGCTTGATCCTTTCAGCAGTCCGTATTCATATAGTACTTCTAGACATGAGATCTCTTTTTGCTAAGTTCAAGGCTATCTAATGTCACTTCGACTTGAGAAAGTGTGCTAAGAAACTTAGATTGGTCTCATATGTTACAAGAAGGTCATTGTTCTCTTAAGTTATAAGTTATGATTATCGATGAACCGTCAAGAACTATTTTGGTTGAGTTATGAGGTCTGGCGTGGTCGTTTGAGCTATCTGTGCTAATCTTGGAGTTCTACACATGTGATCTCTTTTTGCTAACTTTAAGGCCCATGTAATGTCGCTTTCACATGAGAAAGTGTGCTAAGCAACTTAGGTTGCTCTCATATGTTGCAAATTGGTGATTGTTCTCTTACGCTAGAAGTTATGATTATCAGTGAACCGTCACGAACTAGTTTGGTCGAGTTATGAGATCTAGCTTGGTTGTTTGAGCTATTCGTTCTTATCTAGGACTTCTACACATGTGATATCTTTTTTCGAAGTTCAACGCAAGGTAATGTCGCTTTGACATGACAAAGTGTGCTAAGCAACTTTTGTTGCTCTCATATGTTGGAACTAGGTGATTGTTCTCAAAAGCTAAAAGTTATGATTATCAGAGAACCGTAACGAACTACTTTGGTCGAGTTATGATGTGTAGCTTGATCCTTTCAGTTGTCCGTATTCATATAGTACTTCTAGACATGAGATCTCTTTTTGTTAAGTTCAAGGCTATCTAATGTCGCTTCGACTGGAGAAAGTGTGCTAAGAAACTTAGATTGGTGTCATATGTTACAAGAAGGTCATTGTTCTCTTAAGTTATAAGTTATGATTATCGATGAACCGTCAAGAACTATTTTGGTTGAGTTATGAGGTCTGGCGTGGTCGTTTGAGCTATCTGTGCTAATCTTGGAGTTCTACACATGTGATATCTTTTTGCTAACTTCAAGGCCCATGTAATGTCGCCTTGACATGAGAAAGTGTGCTATGCAACTTAGGTTGCTCTATTATGTTGCAACTATGTGATTGTTCTCTTAAGTTAAAAGTTATGGCTATCGTTTCAGGAACTACTTTGGTTCAGTTATGAGGTCTACCGTGGTCGTTTGAGTTATTCGTGCTTATCTAGGACTTCTACACATTTGATCTCTTTTTGCTGAATTCAAGGCCCATGTAATGTCGCTTTAACATGAGAAAGTGTGGTAAGGAACTTAGGTTGCTCTCATATGTTGCAACTTGGTGATTGTTCTCTGACGCTAGAATTTTTGATTATCAGTGAACCGTAACGAACTACTTTGGTCGAGTTATGATGTGTAGCTTGATCCTTTCAGCAGTCCATATTCATATAGTACTTCTAGACATGAGATCTCTTTTTGTTAAGTTCAAGGCTATCTAATGTCACTTCGACTTGAGAAAGTGTGCTAAGAAACTTAGATTGGTCTCATATGTTACAAGAAGGTCATTGTTCTCTTAAGTTATAAGTTATGATTATCGGTGAACCGTCAAGAACTATTTTGGTTGAGTTATGAGGTCTGGCGTGGTCGTTTGAGCTATCTGTGCTAATCTTGGAGTTCTACACATGTGATCTCTTTTTGCTAACTTTAAGGCCCATGTAATGTCGCTTTCACATGAGAAAGTGTGCTAAGCAACTTAGGTTGCTCTCATATGTTGCAAATTGGTGATTGTTCTCTTACGCTAGAAGTTATAATTATCAGTGAACCGTCACGAACTAGTTTGGTCGAGTTATGAGGTCTAGCTTGGTCGTTTGAGCTATTCGTTCTTATCTAGGACTTTTACACATGTGATATCTTTTTTCGAAGTTCAAGGCAAGGTAATGTCGCTTTGACATGACAAAGTGTGCTAAGCAACTTTTGTTGCTCTCATATGTTGGAACTAGGTGATTGTTCTCAAAAGCTAAAAGTTATGATTATCAGAGAACCGTAACGAACTACTTTGGTCAAGTTATGATGTGTAGCTTGATCATTTCAGCTGTCCGTATTCATATAGTACTTCTAGACATGATATCTATTTTTCTTAAGTTCAAGGCTATCTAATGTCGCTTCGACTTGAGAAAGTGTGCTAAGAAACTTAGATTGGTGTCATACGTTACAAGAAGGTCATTGTTCTCTTAAGTTAGAAAATATAATTATCGATGAACAGTCAAGAACTACTTTGGTTGAGTTATAATGTCTAGCGTGGTCGTTTGAGTTATTCGTGCTTATCTAGGACTTCTACACATTTGATCTCTTTTTGCTGAATTCAAGGCCCATGTAATGTCGCTTTAACATGAGAAAGTTTGCTAAGCAACTTAGGTTGCTCTCATATGTTGCAACTTGGTGATTGTTCTCTGACGCTAGAATTTTTGATTATTAGTGAACCGTAACGAACTACTTTGGTCGAGTTATGATGTGTAGCTTGATCCTTTCAGCAGTCCGTATTCATATAGTACTTCTAGACATGAGATCTCTTTTTGCTAAGTTCAAGGCTATCTAATGTCACTTCGACTTGAGAAAGTGTGCTAAGAAACTTAGATTGGTCTCATATGTTACAAGAAGGTCATTGTTCTCTTAAGCTATAAGTTATGATTATCGGTGAACCGTTAAGAACTATTTTGGTTGAGTTATGAGGTCT
>JAKUCM010001243.1:0-2500 GCA_023374145.1 Lepidium sativum | reverse complement strand
AGGGCGCCATATTCTAGGAGCCCAAACTATGTGATTGAATAAATCCTCCTCTATCTGTTGCGGGTCGAGGACTCCTTCTCCTTCCCCTTCTTCAAACTCCGATTCGTATTTTTCATAGAGAAATCTCTGATCAACGATAGAACAAGATCCATCTTGCATCATATATAAGGGATCCCTTGGTTCGGAGCGAAAAAGCAATGTCACTCGATCATTATCAAACTGACTGCAATCTTTTCCTGTCCGTGAGGATCCCACCAAAGCGCCTTGCACTTCTAATAGGCCATGAACTAGATCCGAATCATTCTCAATGAATCCATAAGAAGTGATCCTATTTTTTTCATCGGGTCCGGGTAGAGACCAAAGGTCTTGAGCGACCGATCCGGCAGAACAACTCAAAAGATAAAGAAGTATCGTGAATTTCTTCATGCTCGTTCCAAGCTCGAAGTACCATTTGTACAAATAAGAATCCCCTTCGTTACATGATTTCTTCTTCATATAGATAGATATAGGATCTATGGGGCAATTACTTATAAGTACATTTTGTGCAACAGCCCTTCCTATCTGATAGAAAAGGATCCCATGATCCTGAACCGATCTTACCTGGGATCGCAAATCCCAAGTTTGTCTATGAAGAGCAGATCTAATTGTATTAGTGTCTATAATTGATTTCTTCTGTGTAATACTAATTGATAGGGCCTCATTGGTAAGTGCTACAAGATCTCGTGCACTGGAACCCATGCTTATGGACTCGAATCCATTAGTATGGAACATTTTCTTTTCCAAGTGAAATCCCCTAGTATAGGAAAGAGTGAAAAAGTGCTTTCGTTGTTGTGGAATAAGAAGCCTTCTTATTTTAATGCATGTATTTAATTTATTCGGGGCTATTAGAGCGGGATCCACTTTTTGGGGAATATGAGTCGAAGCAATAACAAGAATATTTCTAGTGGAACATCTTTCACAATCCCTGGAGAGAGAGTTCACCAATAGACCGAGGGCTAAGTAATTCGACTCATTCACATCAAGATCATGAATGTTTGGAATCCATATTATGCAAGGAGACATTGCTTTTGCTAATTCGAATTGAAGGGTGATATAAAATCGGTCTATTTCCGACATCATATCCATAGTTAGCGCATTCATCATAGTTAGAAGCTCCAGCTCCGTATCAAGTTCACGATCAATATCGTTACTAGCATCAATATCGTCACTATCATCAATATCGATATCATCAATAAAAAAACCTTTCGGCTTGTTATCCAGGAACTTGTTCAGAAATACTGTAATGAAAGGAACATAGGAGTTTGTCGCTAGGTATTTGACCAAATAGGATCGTCCGGTTCCTATAGAACCTATCACTAAAATACTCCTAGAGGGGGATAGGGCTAAGCGGAGCGAAAAGGGTTTTCCATGAGACGGGAAATGAAAACTATTAGCCCCACACGAAGTTTGTGAATAAGTGATTGTCTGATAATGAGCAAGGAATATCCGTCTTTCTGCTAAACAGGATGTATTGAACTCATAATTCATTAGATACTTTTTATGAATGTCAACTAAGTATCGTAAGTAAATTGTTCCCGGTTGTTCAATCATTTGATAACCAGAGTCATTCTTTGATAAATGATCACTATGAGTCAGACTCAATAGAATTTGATCAATCCTTTTTTCTGCCCTTAAGGTGGAGAACTGAACCAAGAATTCTCTTTCTTTATCATCAATCGAATCACTGTTCGCGACCCAGGATTCTATTTTATCATCAATCCAATCACCGCTCACGTTTTTTCTTTTCTTATCAATGAATAGATCTCTTTACTTGTATGACTTAGATGTCTCGTATTTCTCGAAAAAGTGATTCGATTGATGGGATTTGGTATGATACTTATGAGATCGATGATATCGATGAAATTGATTTTCAAATCTTTCTTCTTAGAACGTGCGGGATCACCACCCCATAGCATGTTGCCGCCAGAACCCCGTATTTCTTCTAGACAATCTCCTAATTGTTCCAGAGCAACTAGAAAAAGATTCTTTAACCAGAAAGAATTCAGTTCAGATGTAGGATACCTATCCAGAAGTTTTCGCAACTCAATCATGTATGATGGAATCATCAAAGATTTGATCTTTTCGAACTCTGTCTGTAACTCACTATAGGCTCGGGAAACAAAGAGAAGATGTGTACGAACGATATATCCAGCAACAAGAAGAAGGAAAAGGATTGAATAGAGGACCTCACGAACATTTGGCGATCTCAGATGTGTCGATATCAATGATGACTCATTATTTCGATGAATCATTTCTTCGGACAGAAGAAGATTATGTAAAGACTTACTAGAAATCTCACTTATCGGATTCCTTTGTGGAAGACACAATTTTTTCTGAAGAATTCGCCATGATATATCTAATCCATGCATAATATCATGAAAAATGGATACAAATTTTTGACTGCTACTTAGTATCCGCAATAGGTCTGAAAAAGTATCTAAAAATATCAAACTCTCTCTCT
>JAKUCM010001242.1:0-30549 GCA_023374145.1 Lepidium sativum | reverse complement strand
GAGAGAGAGAGAGATCTTCATTCAAGAATCATAGTCGCAATTCAATCTGTTGATTCAATTTCTAAACGGATTGAGAAAATCAGAGACGATGAGCTTCAGCCACAGCTGTTAGAGTTTCTTCAAGGGTATAGCAACTAATAACTAAAACTCTCTAACTTCTCGATTGAGACTCATTGATTGATAAGTTTTGTGACAATTCTTCTTCTTTAGGTTGATAAGAATGTGGAAAGCAATGCTTGAATGTCATCATTCACAGTACATAACCATATCTTTAGCCTACCATGGTCGAAGTTCCTCCAAAACAGCGCCTGAAAACGCACTTAAGAGACAGATTTTGTCAGAACTTATAGAAGAAACAGAGTGTTTTGGTCTGAGCTTTGTAGATATGATTAAGAGTATGACAAGTTATGTTGAAGCTCTCAATGGTTGGCTTCACAACTGTGTCTTAATCCCTCAAGAACGTTCCACAAGAAACCGAAGACCATGGTCCCCACGCCGTGTCATGGCCCCAGCGATATTCGTGCTGTGTCGAGATTGGTCAGTTGGAATCAAATCACTGCCGTCTGATGAACTTATAGGGTCTATGAAGGAGTTCTCGTTGGATATGGAGATGTTAAACGAAGAAAAAGGTGGTTCAGTGTTGGTTTCGGATTTGTCGAGTGTGCATTCAGGTTTGGCTAAGCTTCTAGAGAGATTAAAGAAGTTTTCAGAAGCTTCTTTGAAAATGTATGAAGATGTAAAAGTTAAAAGTGAAGCAGCTAGAGTTGCTTACACTAATGGTTCTAACTGTAATCAACCTCTCAAGCATTGAAATTTTGTTACCAAGAAGGGTATTAGTGTAATTAAATTTTAACAAGAGTAAAGGCCCTTATTGGGCTTTATTCGGGCCTTGATATGACTGTTTGGTTGTGACCCAAAATCTAGAGAATATTAAGACTTTGACTGTAAGAAAAAAGTTAAAAGTTTACGAAATAACAAAATTGAAGAAAAATTGGTTAACATCTTTGGTTTGAGAAGCATGTGGTCACAAATTTGGGTCATATTCAAGGAATATAAATTTTTATTGTAATCTTATATTGTCCTCCAATAATGGAGGAGTTGACATTTGGTAAAGTCAACTAGCTTCGTGGAATATATGATGATATCGTTAAGTAGTTATGATGTGTCGTGTATGTTAAGTGATCACAATGTCGATGAATAGTCAATAATTACAATATTAAATTATTTGCACTTAGTGCGTTGACTTGGAGATTATCTATTTCATATGTATCGTATTTCGGTTATACTGGATCAGAACTGGTTGGTCCAATATCTAAATTCCTATATAATATAAGCGGATGAACTCGATCCTGTGCAAATAAGCATTCTGAAGTGGACTTACTGCCGATCATTAAGCCATGAGCTATTTACAATCTCTTCGGTTTATATAATCATTATAAAAGAGCATTTATCATAATTAGTTACTAATTAAACAAAAAGATAATTCAAATACAACTAACTATAGTTGTCAATGAATACTCTAATTTCTTCAAAGTTTTTTTCTGTCATCTGAATTTGATTAATAAAACCAAAGTGAAATATTTGATTACATAAGTCGACGGACAACCTTTTCATATAACTGATTTCAATTAATTTTTTTTCATCCAAAATTGATTTCATGGTTGGCAAGTAACGTCTAAAAGCATAACTAACATGTGAAAGTTAAGTTTATTATAATTATTTAAATATTATTTTGTGTGGAAATTCGCATAATTGCTAATAATAGATTAACGATCAGCATGAAGAAAGTTAAGGATATAAGGAATAGTACTTTATAAGACGTGTAATGGAGTTAACCTCAATTACTTGAATAATTATTTACTAATCTAGTTAATGATTCTCTTACCAAATAAATTTAATTTAACGATGAGATCAAAACTCAAAAGTAGTTAACCAAAGATTTTATTTTTTAGCTTCTGTTTTGTCAGTTATCAGACCAAGAGATAATGAGTTCCACGTCAGATCCTACGTGTGAACACGCCATAGTGGGTCCCGTAATTGGCTTTTCGCGTAATATCGGTTCGAATTATCTTAATTTAATTTATGATACTAAATAAGTAATTAGTTCCAGATTCGGTAGAAGATGTTTATTTGGGTGGTCGATGTTTTAATCGTACCTTGTCAGTGCTGCATGTAGAGATTAAAACTGTTTTTTGGATTATGGAATGAGATGTCGACAGATTGTAAGGCGGGTACTGGAGATTTTCGCAAAGTCGGAGGATTGACCCCTATCAGAAAGATTTCGCACGGTTAAATTTTCTGTTCTAGTCATTTTTGCTTACAGTAATTCCACGTAAACTCAATTATAAGACTAATACTCTCGTCAAGTTTATCAGAGAGACATGGTATAGTTGATTGTAAGCAACTCTGATTGTGCATTTTTGCCTTTATATAAATTGCGGTTGAAAAAAAAAAATATTTATAAAATAAAAGGAATAATATTACGTGGAATGCTAATCTCAAGTGTTTGACCAATTAATGCCTTAATTTGGGATTTAATGGTATTTTTTGGGAATAAACGTGGAAGGTAAACAATTTTACAAGTAAGCTAGTAGTAATACTTTAAGTAAACTTTTCTACAATACCTAACTTTCCATTTTCAATAATATTAATTCTATACTGATATTTGTAAGATTAAAATTTGATTTAGGTATATGTCCAATTTTCAAGTTGCTGTTAGTATACGAAATATGACGATATTTAATGTTGTACTAATACTAAGTTATATGTTTATGCTACAAATATAGAAGTCCATTATTTGTTAAAAACAACAACAAAAAGTGATTAACTTATATATTGATTGGTTTGAAAGAAATATGTATATATATATATATATATATATATATATATATATATATTTTTTGTCAACGACATATTATATTGGATCACAAGAAGCCGACCCAATAGTCAAATTCCTATATAATGTAGACATGGGGACTCGACCCCAAGTTATGCAAATGCGCTGTCTTAAGTGGACTTACCGCATGCCACTACACTAGATCCATTTGTAATATATATATATATATATATATAATTGTTTAACAATTTCTCTTATATTAAAATTGTGAGAAAATTAATAAAATAAATTGTGTAAACCCAAAAGGCAATTAAAAACGATGAAGAAGATCCACTAGCTTCGGTGTGACGCAAACTTTAACGAGCTTGAGTTCTCACTTCTTTCCATTATTCTTCCATAGCTTTCTTCACTTTTTCACTTTTATTTTTCTCTTATTTCATTTTAAAAATCATAATATTCGCAATTTTAAAAATCTAACATATGCAATCTAGTTGAAGATTTATTATGACCACTAATATTCTCATGGTTGATAGTTTTTATTTGCATGGATTATGAAGAGTATTACTTCAAGTTATTTCTTACTTGTTTCTTTGGAATTCACATGACTAAACTACAAGATATTTTGGAAATTAATTTGTGTTTTTTGGTATTTGTAAGTTAGTGGTAAGAAGGCAAACTGGCCTTTCAACTTCTCATAGAATCACTTTTGGCTCTTAAGATTTTTTGGACTTATTTCTGAAAGATTCTATTCGGTGATTTTTATTGCAAATACTCCAAACTTGAGTCAAAGATCATACAACAAGTTATTGAAATTCTTCACGTACTTTTTTTTGTCAACTAACATTTAAAAACGTTTTTACTACTATAGATAAAAATGTTCGATCTCTAATATTTTAAAAATTTATAAAATAACTACACCACTGAACTACCTATTCTCGGCTTCCTCACGTACTCTTCGTAGCTTTGAATAAATTTTAATATTTGAGTTTATTAAGAAAATAAGTTGTGAATAAAGTCATATTATATTCAAATATTCCATTGGAACGGCTAAGATCCAAGGAATATGTGAACGTCGTTTTCCAATTATCTAAGCCTCCATGGAATAAAATATGAATTTTTATTTTTGAAGCTGACGATAAATAAATTGTGAATAGAAGAAAAGCATCTAACTAAAATAAATATTATATTAAATGTTTTTCAATGACTTCAATGGGTGGCTTAAAGCTTCTCAAGTTATATATAAAGCAAAGAACTTTGCATCAAGAGAAAACACCCTCGACAAAATTACAAAATTTAACAAAGAAAACATAAACCCTAATTTCAAATTTCTTCTTTTTAACTCTCTGAGTTTCAAAAATCTCTCCTTTAAGATCCATGGCAGCTATAGAGATGTTCAGTAGTAACACAGATCTCTCAGATCCTTTCAAAGAAGAGCTCATGAAAGTACTTAAACCTTTTACCAACACTGTTTCTTCTCCTTCTTTGTGTTCAAACACAATCTTTGGTTTCAATCAAACCACACCTCTTGGTCTAAACCAGCTTACTCCTTACCAAATCCATCAGATCCAAAAGCAGCTTAACCAGAGACGCGACGACAACATAGCGCTAAACCTCTCACCAAAGCCAGTTCCAATGAAGAACATGACGAGTCAGAAGCTCTATAGAGGAGTTAGACAAAGGCACTGGGGAAAATGGGTAGCTGAGATTCGTTTACCAAAGAACAGGACCCGACTTTGGCTTGGAACTTTCGATACAGCTGAAGAAGCAGCCATGGCTTATGATCAAGCTGCTTATAAACTTCGAGGTGACTTCGCGAGGCTTAATTTCCCACAATTCAGACATGAGGATGGATATTATGGAGAGGATAGCTGCTTTAATCCTCTTCATTCGTCTGTTGATGCAAAACTTCAAGCGATTTGTCAGAGCTTGAGAAAAACAGAGGAAGATGAAATCCCCTGTTCTGAAACAGAGCTTTTCCCGCCTAAAACAGAGTATCAAGAAACTGAATATGTGTTTATGAGATCTGATGAGAATTCGTTTTCAGATGAATCTCAGGTTGAATCTTCGTCGCCTGAATCGGGTATTACTACGTTCGTGGATTTCTCTGATTCAGGGTTTGATGAATTTCGAAGTTTCGGTTTGGAGAAGTTTCCTTCTGTGGAGATTGATTGGGATGCAATTAGCAAATTGTCTGAATCCTAAAACAGAACAACAACAAAAAACAGAGACTTTACTTATTATCGTTTAGGAGTTTGTGTTCAACTTCAGTGTCCGATCATGTCTCAAATTAGTTAGTTAATCTCTGCAACTGATGTTTTTTACAGTTAAAGAGAATCGTCTTAAGGTTTGTTCCTGTTAAAATCTCGTCCATGTTTTTGGTCCGCTTGGTTTATGTCTTTTTTAATTTCGAAAACCATTGTCATTGACCAATTAGAGACGTTTCCTTGTTTAATTTTCTCATCTTTAAATTTCTAATGAAGAATGTATATTATTATTAGTTATACTTAATGGTTCAACAATGCCGAGGACAGTTCGTCCAGTAGTGTAGTCAATTTACAAATTCTCGAAACACCAGTGATCAAATTCCTTACCTGTAGTAAGAACGAGATTTAAAAGTCAGTATGATAGTTGACAAAAAATGTTCAAGAACAAAACAAAACAAATATGAATAATTATATAATTTGATTATAATTAACGATTTATATATCGTATTTGTGTCTATTGTGGACGATGGAGAGTCCATTGTTGACATATGGAAGCAATATATTCCACAAAGTTCGATGCTTTAAGGTCAAGAATCTTAAAATAAGCCAACAAATGTGGCAAAGATTTAAACATGTATTTCTATAACTACTTTTAAAATTCTATTTTCCCAATATTATAAATTATTTATTGAGAAATATCAACAAAGTAGCCTTATCAAATATTCTGATTCTTTCCTTTCATCATGTAAAGACAGTGTTCATACTTCCAAAACTTTGATATGGATGTTTGTGGAATTATTAAAAAAAGCAATTTTTGGAACATTTGATTCTTTGAATAAACTAATGGCGCATGCACATTGATCTATCTTCTTGGAAATTTCAGTTTGGAATCATTTAGAAAGTATCATTTTCGTAAATTAAGATGTATCAATTTTATTAAGGGATATTATAAGAACTAATTTTTTTTGTCAACGGCAGATTATATTGGACCACAACCAAATTTTTATATAATTTAGGCAGGAAAACTCGATTTCTAGTTATACAAATGCGCTACGTTAAGTGGAGTTACCTCCTACCATTAGGTTAGATTGCCATTTACCTATAATAACTAATTACAAGGATAAAACTCAAAATACAAAACTAAAATTAATATATGTTATTTCCCAATAATTAAATTGCCAAAACTATTTCAACAAAAAAAAAAATTTAACCAGCAATCTATTTTTTATATCAAAAGATTTAAATCGGCTAATTACCGGATTTGGATTTTTTTAAAACTTTACTTTTGTTTTTACGAACTTTATAGCTTAGTCACAAGGACTAAATAGAAGACAAATCTATCTAATGTCCCTGAATTGATAATAAATAATTACAGGCCTTATAAGTCCATATTGGGTTTATTGGGCTTGAAATCACTACTTCTCTCATCACTATCATCATCAATATTGTTATGTATATCAGCATCATCTATAGGGTTCTATAGGTTTTCTGTTTCCGGTGTGACGATTTTTACGGTAGCTACTGCAAATGTGGAACTCTCTTATTGAAGAATCTAGAGAACATTGTCTCCTTGAAGTTCTTGCATGACCTTCATGTGTCGATAACAATGCATTCATGTTTTTGTTTGAAGTGAGTAAAATCTAATCGGTTACATATGGTTTTGGTTCGGATTCGAATTAAGTTTATATCTTTGATGTTATAATTTAGTGGAAGTCTTTGTTACTGAATTTTTGCTTTATTGTGCAGCAAATATGTCACAGAGAGATCTTAAGCTCGAGAACAGACTTTTAGATGAGAGTTTTCAGCTGCAAATATTAGATATTCGAAGGTATATATTATTACACATTTAACCCTTAATTTTTTTAATTTTTTTTGTCAACAGCAAATTATATTGGACCACAATTAGCCGGTCCAATAGCCAAATTCTTACATAATGTAGACGGAAAGACTCGATCTCTGATTATGCAAATGAACTGCCTTATGTGGACTTACCGTCTGCCATTAGATTAAGAGCCATTTGCCATTTACCCCTTAATTTAACTATATGTAATCTCCATTTTCAAAGAAAAAGCATTAAATATTTGAATTCAGAATATATATATTTTTGTTTCTTATATTTACACTCTCACCAAAATCCACCGTTGGAACTAGTTTGATAATGAAGTCAAATTTCTCACCCCTCTTATTCAAAGTATTTTTGTTTTGTTTTCAATTTATATTTTAAAAAGTTTTCAAACTTCTTAAGAGCTTTTATATTAGAGATTTACAAAAAAAATTGAAAACTAATAGGAATTTAGATCCCGTCATTTGATCATTAGTGATTCTAAATATTGGATTTTTGTTTTCATTACTGTTATATGTAGATTAAACATTCAAATTTTTAGAAGGATTTTAATACCAAGTTTTAAAAGGTTTTCATATCAAACTTTTTAAAATTGATGCTAAATTTGCATAATAATAAATGTAAACTATCCGGATATTGAATTCAGTCATTAACGTTTGATCGTTAGTAATTTCATATATTCAATTTGTTTTTAATTATTATGCAGATTTAGCATTAAAGTGTTTCTACAAGTTTCTTTGTCAACAATTTAAAATTAAAATTTATAACTTGAATTTCAATATATTGTTTTAAAATAATGTGTATTAAAAGAAATAGTTGATCTGGTTAAGTTTGTCTCAAGTTTCAGGTTTAGTAGAAAATAAAGAACATCAGTTAATATGGGCCATTTTACATTATGTCATGAACTATTTCTTTCCACTCAAGTTACTCTAATAACTATGGTTGGTTTTTAATAGAGTAAACTTTTTCATATGTTTAACTTGTCATTAGCAACTAGCTAATAAATATATTTCAAAAATGATAATAATAATTAACATACTTAATACATTTATCACTCGTATATTACATATATATATCACTCTTATATTACATACATATTTCCAATATTTAATATTCTTTCCATTTCATGTTATTTATCATTTTAGACTAAATTTATTTTGTTTCATTTTACTTGTTGTTCTTATTTTTAAATATAATTTTTAATATAAAAATATTTCATTTATTTTTAATAAAATATTAAATAGTTTAGAATTGTTATAGTCAAATAAAAGTATAACTTATTTTGTTAATGTGTGAAAATTTCTAAAATAACAAGTAATATGAAACGGATAGATTAAATGATATGTGTTCGTAAAACATTTATAGATAGTTAACAAGAAAAAGATTTTATAGTGTTCATAGTATGTCAACTTTAAGGGAAGGACACATGCGAAAAAGAGAAAATTAGAGGATATATCAACTTTATTATGTACTATCAAATTTTGGTAAAGATTGATTAATGTTATATTTTCTTGTATTATAATCATAAAAGAACAAAAATAAGAAGGCTTAGGGTTAATGCAAAACACGTCTAAAGTGAAAAACTCCAACGCGAAGCTTACTATGATTCATTTTATATTTATCATTTCTTTGCAAAATGTCACAATCGATCCTTATTAGTTTCCCTTCGGATCCCTCGAACGATTCCATTTTACACACACGATCTTTAAAAGTTTGTCTTGTTCATCTTATAACACTAGTTTAACATTTGTCTATCTTCGATAAATCTCATTTTTCCAATCAAAAATATCTCTATCACTTCATGCATTGTCTTTAACTAAATGTGTTTCCAATTTTCAGTGAACATTTTTTTTTTTTTTGCAGAGGTTATAGTTTTAAGGAGACCGTTGACTCTGACCGGTAGAGTCTCTGTATCATTTACATAAGATCCAAATCTTTTATACTAAAAATCGACACGTTTACTCTTTTCATCTTACATTTTTTGAAGAAATCGAAAAACTAATATGAATTCACCAGTGGTGTAATCACTTTACATGCAGTAGTAGAAACGATATTTAAAAACCAGTAGACTAGTTGACAAACCACTAACCTATTATTGCTTAGCCAGTCAATAGTTTAATGAATTCAAAATCACAATGATATTTGTACTATAGATACATATATGAATTGTACCCAAATTACTTGTCACATTGCATGAAAACAAAGGTGTGATGATTAACATATATCTATGGATTTCAGATATGCTAAAAAGAAGATAATATCAATCTCATACTTAGCTTTAATTATCGAAAAAGTGTCGGTCCATTAAAAGCTTGAAGGCCTTGAAGATATAAAGAGAAGGCACCTACATTGTAGATTGGTGACTCTTGGAGATTATAAAGAGTAACCTAAGCCATTTTACTTTTATGGTATTTTGATGGATCATATCATCGATTTTAAAGTTATAACGTGCTTTCTTTTTCTCTTTAAAGATGACTTTTCTGTTTCAACAAATTGAGCCCCCAAAATATTTTCGATATGTTTCTTCTTAGATTTTCATTTATTTCTATTTTATTTATGTGGCAATGATTAAAAATGAATTTTTCTACAGAAGATTTGCTAATTGATTATTTTCAGACCTTATAACTGTAAAATTTATATAATTTTAGAAAGTAATCAAATATTTGCATGTAGCTTAATAGCATCATCTTAATGATATTTCTAAATAGTGGAAAAGTTATCAATGATTGGGAGCATTTAGACCTATAATCATTAAATCATATGATTGCACTTATATTAATTATAACCCATATTAACATTTAGTATCTATTTTTTTTTGTCATCACTGGGTCACAAATGGCTGGTTCATTAGCCAAATTCTTGCAAATGCAAAAGATGAGACTCGATCTCAAGATGTGTAAGTGCGCATGCCTATTGGGGACTTACGATCTGCGATTAGGCTAAATGCTCAGTATCTATTCATATCACATAAACAAATCAGATTGTTTAATGTTAAGATTCATGTAATAATTAGGCATGGATCAACTCTAGAAAAGTAAGGTATTACTGAGTATCAAGTTCGAGTAATTGGTTGGTTGGGAGATAAAAGAGATAGAATTAGATTTTGATATATATAATTAAATAAATCATAGAGTCTATAAGAATGAGAGCAACTTGATCTAATAGTGAATTGTTTTTGGACAAAAAGAATCTTTACCTTTTATTCTTTCATGGACCAAGTCCATATAATTGATCGATTCCTATTCTCAAATTAAAGGCTATCAACTTTTTATTTGTTCTTTTGAAAATGGTTGATAGTTGAGCATGATAAAATAAAATATTTAAATATATTTTAAAAATAATAATTCGAATTTTAGTTAAAACTACGTAAAATTGTAAATACAGCACACACTTTTATAAAATTAAAATAAATTAAAATAGAAAATTGATATATTTCTAAAGTATGTTAAAGTAATTTTATAGTATTGTGTTGAAATATTTACAAGCTCCAGCCATTGATGGCCAGCTTCCCGAGACCTACACAAAATCCATGAATGTAATAACTTGTGCAAACTCGATATAATGTACTTCCTCTATTTTCTTATACTCGATGTTTTAGACATTTCACACATATTAAGAAATCATTAATTGTTTTATTTTTTCTAAACAAAATATAGTTTATCACAAATTTCAATAACCAATCACAAATCAATCTGCAGAATTTAAAGAGTCAAAAATACCAAAAGTGCAATAAATTTTGCATAGAAATCCTAAAACATCAACTAAAAATAAAAAAATTTTATTTCTAGAACATCAACTAATAAAGATCAGAGGAAATATTTAATTAGAAAAAATTAACAAAAAGTAAACAAGAAAAAGCCAAGGACACGTGGTTCAGTGGTATAATCACTTTACAAATTCTCAAAGTATTAGAAATCAAAATCTATATTTAAAAGTCAATAGGTTAGTTGAAAAAAAACGGAGAAATAAAAAACCATTGTTTAACCGAAAAAATAGTTGAAGATGACATGGCAGGACCAGTGAAGACAATGGAGTAGTCCACGTGGCATAAATACTATTGTGGTCGCATGATTGGGACCCACAAATCTTCAATTTATGCCCAAAAGTGTGGAGCAACCGTTGCCGTTAGCAGTTTAGTCAAAGCCATTGACTTATGGGACAAAGATTTTTTTTCCATTTTTATTTTAAGTTATAGCCAAAAGTAAAAAGTACGAGTACTTTTTGTTAACATTGAATCACAACTGTCCGATCTAATAGCTAATTTTATATATAATGATAGATAATATAACTTAGTTTCTGATTGTGTAAATGCGTTTGGCTTTAGTGGACTTCCTACATGAACTAGGATAAAAGCCCTATGTAAGATATAAGTTTTGAATTTAAGGATTTTTCATAATAAATTATTTGATATTTCTTTTAATGGGATTTTTCATTATATTTTTATATATTTAACAGTTGTATAAAACGATGCTTTTTTCTTTTTCTTCCATAAAAAGTGCAGTCCTCGAATTTACTTGTTTGGTGGTTTACAATGAGAGCTCGTGACACCCAAAAATCTAATGTGATACGTGGTCAAAGAATATTAACATGTCTCATTCGTACGTACGTTATGCTTTATGTATATAAGTTCTAATTAATTCAATTAGAGATTGATGATTACATATGATGTCAATCAGTATATAGCTAGAATGATGAAGCTTGTTTCTTACGTATCAATAATTAAGTTTTTACTAAGAACTGTCTCGGTTATACGCAAATCTATGATCCTGTTACGATTTATTATTCTTACAAATATTGGTTAATCTAAATTATCCCATGAAACAACAGCTAAAGGTAGAGATGTGTAATTAAGGAGTCGAAAGGTGAGGTTAGGGACAATAATTTGAGATTGATACTAATATGCCTCTGGTAAGGATCCACATGTTAGGTGGAGACAGACTCGATTCGATACACGTGAGATGTCGGTTCCGAATTTGGCTTTGAACCTTGCCTTAGATCATCTATCACTTGACTCACATATATCTAGCTATTACCTCATGAAAATTACCACATGTGACCATGTAATAGTGTCAATAATTCACACATATAAAGTTTGAAATTTCTTGATTGTCCAAAAAGTGATCGTCAATACATTCAAGCTATAATGTAAATTGAACAATATGAAACCAATTAGTGGTGATAAAAATTAAGTGTGGGTGTTTTGGTTTAGTTTTGGTTATGGTTTGATTTTGATTCGGTTTGGTTGATTTGGTTACATAAACACTCCAACTAAATTTAACCAAATTTTTACTATATGGTTAGGTCTTAATTCAGATTGGCTTATATTCAGTTGAATTGGTTTGGTTTAGTTTGGATAAATAGAAATTAGTTGAGTCACGATTAGATCTATAAAAGAAAACTACCTAAGGAAAAATAGAAGTTACAATAATGAAAGCAGTACGAAATGATATGAAGTATTTATATTGCTTAATTATTTTAAAAATTTGAAAATATGGCTTAACTAAGTGATAGAAAATAAAATCAACTAAATTAAGTAGAAATGAAAAAATAACCAAAGGTGTTACATATGTTAATAGTTTTAAAAATATTAAATAATATTATTAATAAATAGATAAAAGAAAACATATTAGTTTATTAGTTTGGTTTGATTTCAAACTGAACTGAACCGAACCATTCGAGTGAAGAAGAGTCCTAATCAAATACTCTCTCCGTTTCATATTAGTTGTCATTCTACAATATTTCATACATTAAAAAAAGAGTTAAATATTCAATTATACCCTTGATTGACTATTAGAATTTCAAACCATTTAATACCTTATTTATTTAATTAGAAGTAAATGAAATCATTTTATATTAAAAATGCATTGGAAAATGAAAATGACAACTAAAATGAAACAAAAAATTTAACTCACAATGACAACTAATATGAAACGAAGGGAGTAGTTGGTAAATAGATTTTGATTTGGTTTGAATCGGTTCCATTTTGGTTGGTTTGGTTCAGACCGGTTTGGTTCGGTTAAAATATCCGGCCCGTAATAAAAATAATAATGTATTGTAGCACGTTTTTTTTAAAGATTCAATGCCTTCCTCTAGAAGTTACTTAGAACCCTATTCAGATTCTTCTAATTCATTCAGAATTAAATCCTGATGCATGCATATAGAGGCACGAGTACGTAATTAGGAGTGGACATAATTTGACTATTTAGTACTAATGAATTTTGATCTAACTTGGATGGTTTAATCTGTAAAGTCATTCTTAAATCGAAAACTTATGATGGAATAAAACCCTAGAAAATACTTTGCAGTTTGCATACAAGTCTTTGATTCGATATCTGTTAAAGATGAACAACTTGGCTATAATTAATAATTTTCAACTGCTATATGGCTATAATCTATAGAACTATATATTAAAAAGAAACAGTAAAATAAGGCTAATTAATGTTCGATGCAGTTACACAAAACTATATTATAAATTTATATGGTAAAGCATAATTGGCTGATGCAATTCTATAGTCATAATTCGTAACCGTTAAAATAATGACCTAACGTGATCAAATCTTTTTTATTCATTTGAAATTTTCAAGTTGTGGAACCATGTTATAAAGCATGGGCTTTAATATCTCACAACAACAACAATGGAGATAAATAAATAAATAATAACGATGGAAACTATTATATCTCTTTTTTGACTATAACTAAAATTGTTTTTAGTCAAATAATTAAAAAGAAATTACTATCTTTTCTTCTTGGAGTTTTGACATTTTGGAAACCACGAACGTCCACCTAATTTTATTAGGGTTTTTAAACAGTTTTGGACCATGGAGACTAGTTTTATAAAATTGATTAATGAAAAAAAACAAATAAGGAGCGAGAGAAATCTGGTTATTTAGTGGTTTCTGCTAGGGGAAAAAGTTGTCTTATAGCTTTAAGCTACTGATTAATTCTTCTTAAATGTGAAATTGTTAATATTTTTATTTGGTCACTGCAAGTCTAAATTTGGACTGCATCTGATTCCAAACCCCATTGGTTTAGACCATCTTCAATGATAGTTTCTTAGAGAAGTTTTTGAAAATTTAAACTATTAAAAAAATAAAAAGTATAAGAGATAAATCATAAGAGTTTCTTATTCGAGAATTTGAAGAAACCATAAAAATATTTTAAGAACTCTTCTTACATGTTGTTATATTCTAATTGGTTCAATTTTTTAAAAAATATTAAAATTTATTAGTGTACAAATTTTTAATTAAAATATTATTATTAAAATGTTAAAATACTCGCAAGTGGCATTTAGCCTAGTGGCATGTGGTAAGTCCACAATAGGCATGCACACTTGCACATCCTGGAATCGAGTCCCCCCGCTTGCATTTGCAAAAATTTGACTAATGAACCAGTCATTTGTGACCCAATATTGACAAAAAAAGAAAATGTTGAAATACTTATTTAGGGTTTCTCGTTGTTGGAGATGCTCTTAAGTTTAGACTCCGGTTAGGTTAACAACTGAAAAAAGAGCATATGCTGGTAAATGGGAAGGGACCACGTAGCGGTTAAAACGCTATTTAAAACGATCCACTAGTATGACCTCTCAATGGGTTCCAGCATTCGGACACATACCCACACACACAATATCTCTTTTAACTTCTTTATTTGCTAACTTAAAATGTTACCCAAATTTTAAAGTCTTACTTTTATATTTTATTTTCCTACAATAATTTACAACTATATATTCACACCATACCCATTCCTTAGCCTCTGTCTCTCTCAATCCCACACTCTCTGTTTTCATCACTCTAATAATCTCTCTTTCCAAAACACTAAAACAATGGGTAAATTCCTCATTACTAACACATAAAAACGTTTCTACATCTTTCATATCCTTATCTGTTTTGTTGTTGTTATTATTCTCAGTGCGATTCATTGAAGAAAACGCAAAACTTGTGGACAAGGAAACAGGAAACAAATCAAACATCGATGTGACGACAACAACAAAGAAGAAAGTGCTTCAAGATCTTATTATCAACAATGGAGGAGGATTAATCAATTCTTTGGTTGATTCCATGAGAGCTTGTTCTCCTACTCATCTCAAATCTTTGATGAAACAAAGCTCTTGGCTCGTACGTTTATCATCATTCATCAAGCTTATATTTATTACTTTAAAATTTAGATTTATTTATCTATCTTTTACTTATTGAATGTGTATACTTTTGCAGACAGAACATCCATCAGCTTTAGATATGTTTTGAAGAGATTCTTCATGTGTCTCAAGGCAAAAAAATTGTAATGTTTTTGGATTATGATGGTACTTTATCTCCCATTGTTGATGATCCAGATCGAGCTTTCATGTCCAAGAAGGTTGATTTCCTTTTTTCTTTTTTCTTAAAAGTTGCTTATTAGTACTTGGAAGTTGTTTTTTAACATATTTTTTGTTTTGTTGGGTCTGATTTTCAGATGAGAAGAACTCTGAGGAAACTAGCAAACTGTTTTCCGACGGCCATTGTTAGTGGACGGTGCAGAGAAAAAGTGTGTTAAAACCCTTTTTAATATAATTAATGACTTAATTTGAAGTTATTATTATAATAAAGCTAACTCAAAATTTGGACAATTTTCAGGTATATAATTTTGTGAAACTAAGTGAATTATATTATGCTGGAAGTCATGGAATGGATATCAAAGGACCAGAGCTTGGGTCTAAATATGAAGAAGTGAGATTTTTCTTTACTTTTTTACATAAACAATTTAAAAAAAAATTAAAATCTTATATATTAATGTTATAATAAAATTTTTACAGGATAATAAATCTCTTCTTTGCCAACCAGCTACAGAGTTCCTCCCCATGATCCACGAGGTCATATTCTTCTTCAAGATTCAAATAATTATAATAGTAATAAATTATTTTATCTTTATTTACATTTATTTTTCCAAATCGTTTAGGTTTATGAAAAATTAGTGGAGAAAACAAAATCTACTCCTGGAGCTCAAGTAGAGAACAATAAATTTTGTGTCTCTGTTCACTTCCGACGCGTCGATGAAAATGTACGTTCAAAAATCTTAACATACATAAGTCTTGTTCTTTTCGTGGTCGCTGGCGGACAGCGACAATGATTAATGACCAGCGACAGCAATCATTATTTCAGTTTTATGTTTTTGTAGGCAGTTGCTGTGATCTGTTGCTGTGTTGTTCTTTTTATAGTCGCTAACAACTAACAATAATTTTATGATATTTCATTAATTAAGTAATCTTAAATAAAATTTTTTTTATCTATATATTGAACAGAACTGGAGCGATTTAGCTAACCAAGTTCGGTCAGTAATGAAGGATTACCCTAAGCTCCGTCTTACTCAAGGAAGAAAAGTAAGATTTAATAATATTAATTACTTGATTTCCATTTTAAAAGTAATTAAACTTTATATTAACTAACATTATGTTATAACCATTTCAGGTTTTGGAAGTTCGTCCTGTTATTAAGTGGGATAAAGGCAAAGCACTCGAGTTTTTATTAGAGTCACTTGGTAAAATATTCCTCAAACAACAACTAATTACTTATGATTGATATTAATAGTATTAACTAAAATTGAATTTTGTAGGATATGCTAATTGTACCGATGTTTTTCCTCTATATATTGGAGATGATCGTACAGACGAAGATGCATTTAAGGTAAGTATTGAGTCTCGTAATTATTTAAAATGTTCTAAATAAATGTAAGTAAAATTCATCTAAATAATCTATGTTAATTATAGATACTGAGAGAACAAAGCCAAGGACTTGGGATTCTTGTATCCAAATTTCCAAAGGAGACAGATGCATCTTATTCACTGCGAGAGCCTGATGAGGTAAATTGATTAATACAATTCTATATGAATTAAAACTCGTATTATATGTTGTAGTTAGAGTTCTTTAAATTATTTAATATAAAGTTATAATTAAGCTGATTATATAATACTTTTTGGTAAAATATTAACAGGTTATGGATTTCTTGCAACGTTTAGTGGAATGGAAACAGTTGATATCTGGAGAATGATGAGAGCTTTACGTACACAAGCATCTTTTAATAACCTGTTAATTTAGTTTTTTTTTTCTACTCTTATTAATTGTACTCAATGCATATGTAAAATGTTTATAAGAAAATGTAGATCCATTCTCAGAAAAAAAAAAAAATATTAATATCAGATATGGTTCTATATAGTTTTATCCAGTACTTGAGTTATAAATTAAATACAGGTTTATCAAACTATTGAATCTAAAAAGCTGCCAAAAATAAATAGATAAAATAAAAGCTCTTCACAGGGAATCTATTTGCAAAGAAGAAGGAATCTTTAATTTATTTTATATTTAATTTTGGAAAACATAAGAAAAAAAATGGAATATTCGAAGTGGGAAAACTTGGATGGGAAGATAGCGTGAAATAGACTCGACCTATGATCGGATCTTTGCTTCATCGAAGCTTAATTAATTAACTAAGGAAGGCTTGCGTGCTTACCTTACTGGTATGCGGTAAATCTACATAAGACATTTTATTTGCATAGCTAGAGATCAAATCTCACGTCTATATTATATAGGAATTTAACTATTAGACCGGCCAGTTGTGGTCCAATATAATTTACCGTTGAAAAAAAAAAGTGTTTAATTACATTGAATTAAGTTAAAGATAATAAAAATAATAAATGCCTCATTAGACATTAGACGTAACCAATGAATTTTGAAGTGAATCTTGTAACATTATTTGTCTAAGTCATAGGAATCCCAAGAAAAACAGCATCTGTCTGACTCTCTGACACTACAACTATTTATACTTTGAAGTCAATGTTCAACATTTTTGTGTTTACCAACTTGTTTCTTTTGCTCATTTTTGTGTTTACCGAGGTTTTCATATTTACATATGTAGCATATTCGCAAATTATACATATGTCGCATATTGGAAAATTTTACGTTGATCATCTTCATTCATTGCAATTAGTTCAAAAGTATTTATATCGTTGAATTTTAAAAATTATACTATCTCCATCCCATATTAGTTATTATTTTATTTTATTTTTCTTGTTATTCTCATTTTTCAATATATATTTTATATAAATTTTCTAAATATAATCTTACTATAAATTTCATATTGTATTAATATATGTAATTAAGGTTGTAAGTTAATGATATATGTGAGGTCAATATAGTCGACCTACAAAAACTCTTCATCTACATAAAATAATTTAGAACGACATATAATATAAAATATAAAAATAATAAATAATGCAATATTTAGAATAGTCAATATCGTTGAGGACAGATAGCCAAATTGTATAATCATTTTACAAATTTTTAAAATATTATATATCGAATATCTTACCTACAATAATAAGAATAAGATTTAAAAACTATTAGGGTAGTTGACAAAAAATAGTCAAACATCAACTAACCGTGTAATGAGGCGTGAGAGCAGAAATAATAACATTTTAACATATTAATGCAATTTAATGTAAATTAATGCATTAATAATAGCATACATATATGATTTCTAAATGAATTAGCAAAAGATTTTTTTTTCTACCCCAAATTTTTGCATGTAAACTATATGTCCAAAGTATTAATATTTCAATTGTTCGGGTCGTCACAATCTCATGTGGCCAAATCAATATTTTGACTCATAAAAAGAAGCAAAACAAGACTTTTCAGTCTTCTCGTTATAACAAATGTATTAAAAAACAACAACAACTAGGTCTAATTAATTGATTGAATAATAATATTATTGAATGACCAACTTGATTGACTTCTCATATTCTAGACTTGGACTTACTTACATGTTCTTGTACGGTGAGAGACAACGAAATTTTGTTAGGGATTAGATAAATAATTATGGTTAGTTAGGCTTTAATTATGGTTTTTAGTCTTCCCACGTTATTAGCTGTCTACTTTTAAACAAACTATCAATGTTACTTCTCTCATTTCTCCCGACATGCTACAACAATATCATTCTAAGATTTGGTAGACTATTAATTTATCTAATGTTAATGGTCCAAAATTATTGTTAAGTAGATATTAATGTATATGGACTGTGTTTATATTTTTAACAACCCTAAGCTCATAGGGATGCCTCCTACGGTCTACAAAATAGTGGAATTTCTTTAGCCTACTGGCCTGTGAAACTGTGAAACAAGTCTAACATTTTTTAGTCACATGATTACCAACACGTGTCAATCAAGAGTTTTAATATAATTTTAATATAATTTTCAAGTATTTCTTCATATTCAAATAACAAAAACCCTAATCCTTGTTATTAATGAAAGAATCAGTTCTAATCCGATATTTTAATAGAATCTCAAGCAATATTAAAGTTTTTTTGTCAACGACAGATTAATTGGACCACGTCTGAGTGGTCCAATAGTCAAATTCCTACATAATGTAGGTGGGAGACTCGATCACTGGCTGTGCAAATGAGTTGTCTTAAGTGCACTTACCGCCGACCACTAAGCTAAGAGCTATTTGCAAGCAATATTAAGATTAAATAATGGTTTTTGTTAAATGTATTAATAAATAAGTTACATTTTTGGGTTATACCAATTCTTATACAAAAATTTTAAAAAACAAAAAAAGTGAATATCCATGAAGTTATCAAGTTAATGTAAAGCTACAATTTCAACTTTACAAATTTGCTATGTGATATAAGACTGTTGAGTTTTTTTTTTAATCTATCTATTTTCTTTATGTACTTGTTCTGCTCTTTGGTTAAACATATCTTACTTCTCTAAACACTTAGTCGGCTTATGATTTACCTAAAGACTTATAGAAGAAACATAATCAAATTAAGATTAGGTCCAATTGTTTATTTCTTTTGTGACTTAACAATGTTGTATTCATAGGGTTAGGGTTTTAATTAACGGAAAAAGATGTATAATAATATAAACAAATGACTCCAAACAATTACTTAGAATATGTTGGAAAGCAAAAGTTACGACCTTGAAGAGTTGGAATCCACCAGAAAAGGTGAGAGAGAAATTCTCTATCATTTAACTTTTCTAACTTTAGTTTCTCCAATTGTCCTTTTTAAACGAATAAATATATTTCACTCTCCAATTATTGGCGGATTTTATTCACACACAAAAAAAATTATTGGCAAGGACTAAATTCAGAAAACATACACAATAATAGTAGCATCCAACCAATTATTGGTCGCCGTAAGATTTCAAAATTGTAGACTTTTTTCATACATATAGACATATATAGGTCGTTTGACGTATAGATCAATTTTAAAAAGATTCATTCATACGAGAAAGTATGAGAATAGTAAAATACAAACATTAATAATTGCATGTCTTCTTTGATAATATAGTTTGGCATCAAGTGAAATGTGAACGCATCAACCTTTGGTCGTGTTAGTTGTTCGTTTGCTGGTTGTTAGCTATTGTAACTATGACAAAAAAAAAAAAAATTTGTTTATTTAACAATTGCTGCGACTAATTGTTGAGGGTAAATTAGTAATTTTAAATTCTAATTGTCGCAGATCGCTAAATAAAACAGCGATAAAAAATTGTAATCGCTGGTCGTTAACGACTGATCGTTGCAACCAATCGTTGAACTAACAACCGTGAAACAAACATGTTTTGGTCGCGGTCGCTGATCACGGTCGCCTACGACCACCAACCAAACAAAACCTATATAACAATAGTTTTTGCATATAACATTTTTGACTATATATGATCCAAGGCAAAACTCTTTAAAAAAAATGTTATTTTGGTTTTGTTTTTCGGTATCATGTTAGTAAAAATAATACTGTTTAAAAATTGTTTTAAATTTTAAATAAAAGAAAGTAAACACTCTGATAATGACATGTGTATTAGACAGAAGTCATACAGTAAACAGCTAGCAACTAAACAACGAAATATAAGATAAAAGTACACTCTTCGATTAATTAAATTAAGACCAGCAAGATCACATCTTAACATCTCTTAACGATGTATCTGTTGTGGATTGTGGTCCACATTGTATTAAAAGTAATATACAAAGATATATCAAGTAAAAATTGAAGAGAAACAGCTCACATGAACAAGATCTCTTTTTTCGTGAACCATCTTAAGGTGTTTTTATATATCAACACGTGTTCTCTGAATTATGTCTTCATTATTTACGCATGCTACATCTATATATAATGTATTGTGTGTGTATATTAATATTAGTATGTGTAATAATGTGTATGGGAAGTTCCAAACTCTTTGGTGGCATGTGGAAGCATGTGACTTAGATGCCTTCATTATAGGGAGCAAAATTTATGTCCATATTTTACTTGAACAATCCTCTCTCACACTTCTTTTAAGATAAGAAAATTTGTTGTTTCTTAATCATGTTTAACAAATTCTTAATCATTCAGTGTGGATGATTATCGCCTTTAAAACTCTCTCTATGTGTATATAGATATAGATCTTTTAACAAAGCCGCCAAAGAAAGTACAAGAACCATTAAAAGAAACTCAAATTTAAGGCATGGGTTCCAACTAGACCATGTGGAAGTGTATGATAAAGAAATTTGTCTTGTTGGTCTTTCTTTATCTTCCTTTTTACAGGTATTGTTACCAAACTATATGTCTCAAATTTGGTTTAGATATACTTAATGACAAATTATATATGTATATCATGATTAGAAAAATAAATGAAGTAACAATTTTTTGTTAACAAATGAATAAATAAAATATGATTCATAGTCTAGTCTCAAAATCCTAACAATATTACACAAAACAACGTAAATTTTTAAATTAAACCCTTATAAAAAACAGTAGAAATGAATTAACCACCTCACGGTAAGGTTTCCATGTTTTCCATGTAAATAAGAATGTTTAATAATGGGAAGATGACTTACAATCTATCAAAACTTGGATCTCCTATCTTCAGGTAATATTAAATGGGCCTGACATTCCATATACAAATAGATACAACAATGGGCTTATCTTTCTCACTTTAGAAACAACGAAGATCCAAAATGAATGATTAATGAGATCGTGCCGATGATGAATACCATGAGGATCATAGAGTTGAAGAACCACATGCACCGTTTAGAACAAAACGCTTTATTATCATTCCTTGGCTCAATATTCACGTGTCTTTCCACGACATTTGCATTATCTCGAGGAGGAATCCAACAGACCTGATCTCTCGGAACTTGCACTACATAGGTCTCGATCTCTGGGACCGGATCAGGAGGAGGAGAAGAAGATAAATGTGGAGAGATGTTTAAAGAATGAGTACGTAAATGTTGTGGATCAGGTGAAGAAACTTGGGAGGATGATGAAGGAAGTTGAGGGAGACTGCTTGTAGGACGATGCCACGTGGTAGTAGGACTAACTGGCTTGTTTTCATTGCCGGTGACTGTGGTGGTGAAGGTCGGAGGTAGCTGTGGCGGCTCCATCGGACGTACGGTGGAATGAGAAGGTTATGTTGATTGTTGGTGAAGAGTTTTAGTGTGTAGAGAGAAAATGCGAATATTAGGGTTTGCATGGAGAGACAGTAAGTGGTTGTGGTTGATTTGCGTAATTTTAGTTGCTTTTTTGAACCCGAATTTTTTTGCATTTACCAACTCAACTGTGAAACAAATAACTTCATAAATATAATGTAAAATGGTCCATATTGACGACAAAAAACATTATTGTCTCTCACGCATTTAAAAATGCATGTATCATACACTTATTAGCTTGTGTTCTTTACAATTACACTAGGATTATAGCCGGAGAACCGTGTTGATATATTAGAATGTTGTTTTTGATATGCTTTCTTATAGGCCCAAAATTTGATATGTAATCGATCTGAATTAGAGGAACCAAACCTAACAAAATATTCAAATAAATCATAAATTTATGTACCAAAAAAACCTAACTGAAACCAAATCAAGAATCAAATTTTAGCTTTTTAGAGTTTTTTTTTAAAAAAAAAATTGAATTTTTATATAAAAATTTTCGAACCGAACTCGCTTCATACCAGATTAAAGGAATATAATCCCGAAAAATATCAGAAATATGTTTTTAATTTCTATATCCTGAAAAAATGAATCCAAACTCGAATCGGAACCGAATTTTTGCTCCATATATTATTATTAGATTTTTTGTTCTTTTTTCCATTAAATTTTTATTAGTTTTGAATTTGTATATAAAAGTTTGTAACAAAACTTACCTTAAACCTATTTTTAGTATAACCATGAATCATAAGTTAATTTTATTCTATAGCTTATTAAACATTCAAATTGCAAGTGTCTCACACTTTAATATATAAGACTAGGATTATACCCACACTATAGCATGAAATTTGATATTTTTAACGTGCGTTTATTTAGGTTTTTAGAGCCGTGTTTATATTTTGAATAATGTTTTTGAACTATTATTTTAGAAACCTGATACCCAAACCAAAATTAACCAGAATAGAGGAACCAAACCCGATAAAATAACCCCAATAGATCCTAAATCTACGTATTTGGAAAACCAAATCCGAACATGCATCAAATCAAGAACCAAATCTATAAATATTAAATATATATATATATATATATATATATATATATATATATATATATATATATATTTATATAAAAATAGCCGAACCCGAACTCGATCTATACCGAACCAAACTTTGTCCGAAAAATAATATAAATCTTAAATAAAAGAACCAAAATACTGTATTAGAGAAGCCGAACTCGATAAAATTCTAAAATGGATCCTAAAAAGATATATGTACCTAGAAAACTGAATCCAAATTCGAAGCGGAACCGAATCAATAAATGAATTTGTATCTGACGTACTTTTATTAAATTTCAGCTTTTTAGTGTTTTAATTAAATTTTAGCTTTAGATTGTTGACCAAAAAAACTTAAAAAAAAAACTTAAATGCTAACCTAGATAATGCTTTATAGTTTTTGCAAATAACTAGAGAATGCTAACTTACAGATCTTGCTTGTTTGATTTGATTTCTTTTAAAAAAACCTGAAAAGTTTGGAGAGTTATTATAATTCATTCAAAAACAAAAAAAATCCTGAAGAGATTACAAGACAATCTGATATTATAATTTCGGCTATTGGGCAACCAAACATGGTCATATGAAACTAGATAAAACAATGTTGGGTCTACTCATGTTCATTTTCATATACAATTGAATTAAAGTTTTCCATATGTTACCATAAAACCTACTCGTCAATTTTTTTATTTAAAAACAAATTTTATTCTTTACTAAAACCAAAAAAAATCTTATTATTTTCCTATTCCAAAATATTTAGATATTTAGTAGTTTAGTGTGAATGGGCCAATCTATGTGTTTGTATATAGAGCCCAATGCGTTTATGTAAATTATAAAAGCCCAATCTTTCATCTACAAAGCAAATAAAATCTATTTTCTTTGTTAACTGGGCCACAAATGAATGGCCCATTAGCAAAGTTCCTGCAAATGTAAGCGGATGAACTCAATCTCATGCAAGTGCGCATGTATCTTGTGTACCTATGACGTGCCACTAAAATAAATAGAATCTATTTAGTCAACCCAAAAATAATTACATTAAACAAATAGGAAAATACATGAAAGAAACACGCAGACAAGCTTGTGTACAAAAATGGACTCTTCATCAAGGAAAAAGATTCCGTAGGAGACAAATTCCGAAAATGGGTTCAAGCGATTAACAAGGTTAAGCTTTTGAAGAGAAGAACTCAAATTCAATGTTTCATTGTCGGCGTCTTCTTCTTTCCTCCAAAAATGGTGCGAATCAAATAGCCAATTATCTCCCAAGGTTGCTCATTTCTTAAACCCCTCATAAACCCTAATTTCTCCTTTTTCTTTTCGTTTACTTAGGTGATTGTACTACTTAGGTTTTGATTAAGTGGAAAATTAGATTGAATCGAAGCAGTGATTCATCTCAATTTTGAATTGTAGGTCTGAACCATCTAAACGAATTCAATCATTCAATTACAGTAAATCAACAAGACAGAGCCATGGAATGCCCAATGTTAACCCTCAATTGCGTATAGGAACTCAAGCTTCTTCTCATTCACGTGCTCGTTATGCTGTTGTATAGATTCTAAAGTCTCTTGTTGCTTCCTCTTTTTCTTTTGGGAAACTGTTAAATTGAATGTCGATGCTATGTTTTCTGCATTTTCAGCCAGCAGTTCTGCTTGGATTCGCTGGATTCTTCGCTTTTCTTCATTACAACGATGAAAGGAGAGCAGTTCCAAAAGGTCTACATGACTTTGATGATGTATTGGGACTTATTGACACATTGTATTGCTAAAGCTGAGATCTTTTATGCTTCTGCTTTTGCAGGTCAAGAAAGCAACAATAGCGGTTGTGGCTGCGGCTCTAATTCAACTGTTAAAGGTCCAATTATCGGAGGTCCATTCACGCTTATGAGCACACAAAACAAGATAGTCACAGAGAATGACTTTTGTGGCAAATGGGTTCTACTTTACTTTGGCTATTCGTTTTCCCCGGATGTTGGACCCGAGCAATTGAAGATGATGTCCAAAGCAGTTGATAGACTAGGTTGAATCACTTAAAACAAAACTCCAGCCATTTTCATTAGTTCCAAATCTCGTACTAATTATGTCTTGTCTTGATGGAGACAGAGTCTAAACATAATCAGAAGATTTTGCCTGTTTTTGTCACTCTTGACCCGCAACGAGACACGGCTGCTCATCGTCACGCATACTTGAAAGGTCTTGGTTTCACTTCTTGCCTTGCCCATGTTCCAGCTAGTTTTTTCTAAACTCTGACATTTCGTTGCTACTATAACTTATGCAGAGTTTGACAGTAGAATACTAGGATTAACCGGAGCTGCAAGTGCAGTGAGGCAAATGGCACAAGAGTATCGTGTCTACTTCAAAAAAGCTCAAGAAGATGGAGACGATTATCTCGTTGATACTTCTCACAACATGTAAGCATTCATATTCTCAAATCAAATCTTGTTATGTTCATATGAAAGAGAGAATCAAAGCTTAATGTTGAAATGTTTTTGGTATAGGTACTTGTTGAACCCAAAGATGGAGGTTGTGAGATGCTTTGGCGTTGAGTATAATCCAGATGAGCTCTCACAAGAGGTTCTTAAAGAAATTAGTTTTACACAATGACCATTTCTGACCAAACACTACGATGTTTTTATTTATTGTTTTCTTCCATTGGTGAATTTCACTAGACGATTTTGCTTATCCATACTCAATCTTCGATTTGTTGACAATCAAATGTCAACAAGAAATAAACAAAATACTTATATATGAATAATTTACAAACGTGGCATCACTTGGTCAAGGGATTACTGGTCCAATGACCATTGACACGTATAATGCTTACATTTAATTTCTTTATTGTATTTATTGTGACCATGTCTTAGTATATAACTCAATAAATGTATCCAATCAATTTGAAAGAGAAACAAAATATCACTGATTGTTTTTTGACCTTTACATATAAAGACAAACCAAGATTATCCAGTAATTATACATGTTTATAACTAAAAGTACAAATAGTTTGGTTGAATATGTTTGAATTCGGATATAGATATTATAGATTTATAACTTTGGTTATATTTTGGATTTAGTTTGAGTTTAGTTTATATTCGAATTTGTGATAAAAAATCGTTTAATTATTTGGATACATATAAAATCTAAATAATTCGGTTTATTCCGTATTTGTATTTGCATTTTGGTTATAGGTTTTTTTTTGTCAACATCTGATTATATTTGGTTAAACTAGACGGTCCAATAACCAAACTTAATCTTAAAGCCATTTGCGACTTGGTCTAGGTTCAACATTGACTAAAAGAGATTTTATTTAGTGAATCATTAAAGCCACATTACACTCACAAACCAACGACGAAGACAAAACAAACAATACAAAGACATTCATTAATCTCTCCACACATCACTCAAACGACCCAAGAAAGCTTTTCTCGGATCTCTGACCCGACCCGACTAACGCTATCTCTAAGTGAAGTTGGACAGTTGTTTCGTACGGCTGTGAGCTCATAAGGAGATGTATCGGTCGCGAGCCATTGCTCGATCTCGAAGTTCTGTGTTGAGCACTGAGCGTGAACTCCAGCGGTTGTAACCTCAGCGTAATTAACGTACCAGCCATGGTGATCACCGGAGCCATCGGAGGTTATGTTCAAGGCACAGATCGGACTAGGTAAACACGGTGCTCTTCCACTGAAAATGTCAAGATTACCTCTCTCGAAGTAGTTGTAATCAGGTCCCATTAATCCAGCCCAAGCTTCTAGGTTTTTGATTCCGATGTAATCACCGTACTTGTCGTAGATTCTCGCGCTGATGATCGAATCGGTTCCGGCTTTCCAGATTGACCCGGTTCGGAGGTAGAATGTGTAAACACAGTCTGGATCATCTTCCTGTGGAAAATCATCAGAAAAGAACTTGAGCAAAAAAGAAGTCAAATCAAATCTAAAATCGGGAGATGTTAGAGAAATGAGGAAGTTACGGCGAAGGATACGGCGGTGACGGTGGCGAGAAGGAGGAGGAAAGGGAGGAGAACGTCGCGACGAGGCATTATCGGTGATTAGATATTTTCCGGTGGCGATTTTGTTGTCTTCTCTGAATATTCAGGAGAGATCTATTAATAGAGATGATATTCGGATTTTATTGAGACAAGGTTATTACTGGAAATTAACATGTGGGATTAATAATCAGGTGTTTCTCGGTGTAGCGTGTATAGTTGACGTGGCGTATTATTAGCCGTTCAAACATGAGAATTGATGTAGATGATTTGAGAAGTTTCTTTCGAACACGGCGTTTACTCTGCGGATCGGTCAGGATGAATTTAGTAAATTCCGAAACTATCCTTTAACACATGTCAGACAAAATAATGAAAATGAAATATTTGCTATTTATTTAATAATTTATTTAATGCTAGGTATAGAAAAATATAATTTCTTTCTAAATAATTACTATGGAAATTTGGATGGTTTTATATTTCCAGTTTGTATGTCTATATATTAAGCATACTAAATATTTATATTAATCAGATTTTTTGTTAATTTAGATATTATTTGGAAATAATAGTACTTGTCTTAACGTCGTCAAATCAGCGTCTATTGTTTAAACGACCGCGTTTTCTACATTGGGCTTAATCATTATGTACACCTTATATGTTAGGTAGTATTGGGCCCAAAGCATAAGCCCAGTTATAATAATATATACAACGATTTCGGTCTATGCGACTTTTGTCCTGAAACAATCCTAGTTCAACTAACTAATCACTTTCATGTCTCACACGTGTTTCATGAACATTCCGTTGATCTTTTGAGAACGATTGAATCTTCTAAATTAAGACAACATACATAAGAAAAACAAGTTTTTGTTTATTATATTTTAATCATTTTTACATGTAAACACCAAAAATGTCGACAATAAACACAAGAGATCATAACATGATTATATATATATATATTTCATAGTTTAACACTTCAACCTTTTAGAAAACATAAAGCTCGACAAATAATTTATATATAAGTGTGGGTAACCAAACAAAATTAAGCCGTATGGGTAGAATGAAAATAGAGTTATGGCATTTTGGTTAATGGTCCCATATATATGAATTTTCCATAATAGATTGTATATAATATCATTGATTCTTATTTTCCGACCAAACCTAGCAACTTTCAATGCATTATTGCTTTCATAATAATAGGGTCTTACAAAAAATGAATAACAATGATCATTTACATTATGCTCTTCTTCTTCTTTTTTTTTTGTGATTTTGAAAAGACCCAATTAAAAAGAAGATGGGTCCAATGGGTTCTTCTTTTATTTTTGAGGTAAACAAAAAATATTTTAGTGGAAATATGGTTTTGTTGGTTTGTTGGTCGTTGACGATTGGTCGCTGCGACCGATAACTGAACCAACAACCACGAAACGAACATGTTTTGCTTGCGGTCGCCAGTGACTAGTAAACAAACAAGTAAACAAGGCTTATATGATGACATCTAATAATTATCATATATATTATTGAATCTGGTCCAACCTGAATGACCTAAATATGTCATCATGTAATAGATTAGTAGATAATTAATTTGAACAGCCATATACCTTTAATTAATTTGTAGGCTTAATGATTTTACTTGTATTTAATACACCCACAAACCAAAAAAAAGGTCAGGAACATACTATCACAAGACTTGTAAACATGTCATTATCCAAACTAAAAAATCAACAATCAAACTAAATTTGACTATCACCAAAATGAATAAATTCAATATAAATCAAAACTTAGATACATGTATATAAAAATTATTATATATAGAGTAGACAATAGTGGATGGAGGTAGTGGAACCACTTAATGCGATTTCACCTTCCTTGTTTTTCTCCCTTTCACACAAAAAATTAAAATAAAATAATCATGTCACACCAAAAAAGTTTTTATTTACCATATTACCCTATCTCATAATCTCCTTAAACAATATCTCCATTATCACATAAATCATTTCTTACGTTTTCTCTCATCACAAATATGGAGTCCGGTAATAGTAGTAGTATGCAATCTTCAAGCGGCGGTGGTGGAGGAGGCGGAGGAGGAGAAGAGTACGATTCACGCGCCGCCGATCAATCCATTTCAGCTTTCTTCGACCACCATGTATCACCTTTACCTCCACCGCAACAAAACTATTTCAACCTCCTTCATTTCGACAACAACTCTCTAATACCACAAAACTACTTCAACAACACGTTTTTATCCGTAAACCAACAACCCGACCCGGTTTCTCAACCGGATCTCCGAGCCTTCTCCGCCACGTCGTCACTTCCTCCTCCTAACAACATAAGAGTAATGAAGAAAACAAAGAAAAGATCTCGAGCTTCACGAAGAGCACCAACAACGGTTTTAACAACAGACACTTCGAATTTCCGAGCAATGGTTCAAGAGTTCACCGGAATCCCAGCTCCGCCGCTATTCACAAACAACTCCGTCGTGAACACCACGCGCCTCAATACTTTCCTTGGCTTATCTTCTTCTTCTTCAACAAACTCATACAATAACAACAATCTCTTGTTACGACCTTTTGCTCAAAAGCTTATCCCAACATCTCCTCTTTTATCTGGATCACAGATTCAGCAATATCAAAACCCTAACAACAGTTTGGAGAATATGAATCTACAAGCTCTTCTTCAAACTCAGATTTCAAACCCTAACAATAACAATGATCACGATCAGTTTGGTCTTGGAATGTTGCAGAGTCCATCAACTACTTCTCCCAAGACAACGACGGTGGCTAACGGGAATATAACCACCAGAGCTAATGGAAGTTACGGTGTTTCCGATCATGATCATAATAATGACGGTACTTGGTTATGTTCATCTTCCGACCAAAGAACATAAATATATATTGTCCGAAATCAAAGGTAATCTTTAATTAGACATATTTGTTACAAAAATTTAACATAGCATATATAGGATAATGAACTTACTGATTTCTATTTTAGTATAAACACTTTCAGTTTTTTATTTTTTTCTTTCACTTGTAGGGTTGTTCTTAATTAATTAATATATGGTTATTATTTGTTTTATCTTAATTCCTTCTCCATAGCTACATGTTGGTTGAGTATTTGCTAGTAGACAAACCTCATTAAATCAGATTTTGTTTATATATTTTTCTCATATAATATAGAACACCTTCTAATCATGTGTTCTCTATATTACAAATACGATATTGTAACTATGCTTT